>SRLM01004046.1:0-85051 GCA_015708895.1 Populus ilicifolia
TGCGAGTTAAAATAAGCCGATCATAAAAAGCGATCAAGCAATTATGTATGATTTTCTTAAATGAAAATCCAGTTAAATAGGAAATAAAAGGAGGAAGTAGTGAAATGACACAATTGGCAGCGTGGTTTATGCCCCCTATTGTGCTGCCAATTGCCTTGCTTGCTGCCACTCTTGGAGGAGCTAGGGAGGCCGTGAAATCAGGTTTGGATATAACAAACTTGTGTCCTCTATTATTGAACTAGTTGGGTTGCCATCCTCTATGGAAATGACCTTTATAGTGGCAAAAAATTTCTAAGAGACTGGTGGTGAGAAAAGAAAACTACAAGAGGGGAGTTGGGCATGGGCAGTAGAGATGTATTGATGACAGCAAACCCCATGGATGAAAGGGATGTTTTGTGAAGGAATTCATGTGTTAAAAGAAGATCATGAAATCAGAATATGAGAGAGGCTCTACTTTGGTCACAAGACTTGTTACTATGTCCATAAATTATCCTCGAAGGCCATAAAACACATATAAGTTAATATATGACCCAAAAGTCAACACACTATTTATACGAATAATGAAAATCTTATTTTTTATCTTTATTTTTTAATTCTACCTTTCAAATCATTTTCTTCTAATATCATCATTAACATTTTATTGATCTTGAACTGGTCATAATTTATTTTATATGAGATTATTGCATTCTTAAATTAACATTCTTAAATTTGGTTGATGTGTAGTTTTTGCAAGCATTTATTTTTGTTATTATATTATTAAATAAAAAACTATTGTGAAATACAAAAATATTAAATTCATTGGATTTTATGATCCTGGTTGCAAGTTTTGCACGTTAAGCTGCAAAACTTGAGTTGATTAAATATGTCATGTCTTAATAGTAAAAATCAAATATCATCTTGAATTTTTTGTAAAGTCAAACCATGTTTTTACTAGTCATTTGATTTGCTTTTAGATACACCAAGTCAACTAGGTCACATAGAGTTAACTTCCATACCGGTTAATTTTAAAAGGTTTTAAGGTAGCCCATCATGTTGAGTTTAATAACAATACCATATAGTTTTGTTTTTTTTAAAAAAAATTCCATTCATTTTTTTCCTTTTTATTGAACCTTTTTGGATTTTGTTATCAGTTTTGTCCTTAATATTTGGTTAATTTTGAATTGGTATCTATATTTTATTTTGATTTGTTTTTTGTGAGGTCACCTTAGTTGTAAACAAATGTCTTGGTATTTGGTTGATGCTCAATTTTTCCATCTACTTTTGTCAATATATATTATTAAGTAAAAAATAATTTTAAAAAATAAAGTTGTTAAAATGAATGGAATCTAGATTCGAGTTGCAAGTTTGACATGTTGAGTCGCGAAACCTAAGTCGATCTAATATGTTGTTGTCTCAATATTAAAAAAAAGTCTTATTTTATTTTTATTAAGTTTAACCATACTTTTTACTGGTTATCTAGAATTGCTATTAGACTTGTCAAATTAACTGAGTTATATCAAGATAACTCTTATGTAATTTAATTTAAAACACTTGCTACATAAGAAGTTGAGTGCAATTCTTTAATCATTTGAAAGGGTTGATCCAGTATAAAAATGAGAATGGCTCAAAAATCAATTTAGAACATGAAACAATCAGAATTTTATAAAAAAATAAACAAAAGCAATGGTGTTATATGAATTGATTAAAAACAATTTTAGCATTCCACTAGTAAGTATGATTGCATACCATCAAATATCTAGCCATGAATTTGCTCTTTACACAAGCATCATTGCTCCAATAACTAGAATGGAAATCAATAAAGAAAAAAAGAAAAAAAGAATTACCATGCAGTACCATAAACAACAAATGTGTTTCAACAAATGTGTTTGAGTTGGGAATTTTTTTGACTCTTGATAGAACAAAAACAAGCAACTCAACTCTAAATAAACTTTCCCATGAAGTCTCAACAAATTCATCTTTGTCAGTTTTATAGCATATTGTATTTATCTCATATTATAATTATCTTATAAAGAGTTATGATTAGAACTTTGAATTGTTTAGTTATATTTCATGGTTATCATTGTTAATATATATCTCTGATTCTGTAAGGAGAAATATGTACAAGGGACTATAAAGAAGTCCTTTGCTTCTTTTCTTTTGAATATAAATGAATTACATGAAACTCATTACTGAATTCTGTATGGTATTAAAGCAGGTTTTCTAAAATCCCTGCAAATCCACGTAACCAAATCACCATTAATACAATGACTACTGAATCATCCTATTTTATTATACATATCCAAAAAGAAAACTCAGGTTTTAATGTTGGTATAATACTCACTGAAACCAATTATGACACTTGGTCTTAAATCATCAAAATGTAGATTGTTGGTCGTGAAAAAATGGATTATATTATTGGTGACTCACTTTAACTTGATGCAAAAGACCCCTCCCACTCTAAGTGGTATGTCAAAAATTAAAAAAATTAAAGGCTAATTATTCACAACAATGACCTTAAAGATTATGAAGAGGTATCCTTGCTTATATACTGCTCATGAAATTTATAGTGCTTTTGCTATAGCATTCTATGATAGATCAAATGAAACACAAATCTTCGCTCTCAATTAGCATGCCTTCTCTAATTGTCAATCTAGTCACTCTCTTCCTAAATATTATGGTGAGCTAGTTGAAATATTCCAAGAATTTCATTACCATGACAAAGTTAAAATAAGGGAACCTAAAGATATTATTATGTATAAAGAAGTAGTTGAAAAGTTAAGGATACATATCTTCTTAAATGGCCTTAATGCTGAATTTGAGCAAGTATGAGGAGAAATACTTCGTATGGATCCGAGCTTGGATCTTGAGTATACATATGCATATATTTTTTGTGAAGCACATCGTTGAATCCTTCTAACTAGTGACTTGACTACTTTTGATTTTGGGGCCGTGTTAGCTAGTTGAAACACACCACCTGTTTGATACTCTAGTTCCATGGCGACATCTCATAGCTTTGACATTGGTAACAAACAGTTTGGCTTATCTAGATACTATATTCATTGTGGAGACGCTGGATATACTAAAAGTTGCTGCTATGACTTGATTGGATATCCTAAATGGTAGGATCCTTCCAAGGATCCAAAACATAAAGGCAAGACTTCACCTGCAACATCATCTGTCCTTACCATGGTAGTTGAAATGCCATCACCTAATACTAATGCTACTATATTACACATTTCCTTAGAATCACTAAGTAAGCCGTTTGATAAACCTACACCTATTAGATCTTATGGATGGTTTATTGATTCTAGATCAACTAATCATATGTCTTTGATAATTCTTCTGTCTCTAAATTGAAACCATTTGAAGAATATGTTATGTCTACAGTAATTGGAACTCAAGCCATAGTTGTTGGAAAAGGTTCATTTTCTTAAATGAGTTAAATTTGAACTATGTTCTTATAGTTCATTCCCTTAATTTTAATTTGATATCTATCTCACAAATTACAACTTCTTTGAATTGTGTCATGATTTTTTGGCCTGATCATTGTGTTTTTAAGGACATCAAGACAAAGAAGACGATTGGTTATAGTACTAAAATGGGGAGGCTCTATTATCTTGATCTCATATTGATACCACCAAAAGATTGATGTCTTCTTCCAAATGCAAGAGTGTTGAAGTAATAAATAACTCAATAAGATCGGGGTCGAACCATAGAGAAGTTAATTATATAAATTATAGATAATAATAATACAACAATAATAACAATAATAGTAACATAATTATAGTAGTAGTGGTGGTGGTGGTAGTAGCAGTAATAGTAGTAGTAATAATAATAAAGAAGAAAAAGAAGAGGAATTTGATGAGAACTTTAAGATGGAATATTAACGTAATGATTAAACAATGATAACAACAAATGTCAAGGTTAGAGGATCCACTAATGGTATGTCAAACAGTATAGTATAAACTCTTATTATTCAACTGAAAACCACACATAAAGGAGGTTCTAATTAGATCATAAATTGTTAACATGATTACATTAGTTATCTTATTTGATTAATACTAACACTTGTAAATCTTATTAGATATTCATCATTATAACTTATGTTAACAACAAATCAAGTTCCTTTCATAGCTCAAATGTCGGTTATACCATATAGTATGAGCTATGAAAGTGCCAAACATTTGTTGTACCAAATTTTATACAATATAAATCTAGATTAGTCATTTAACAAGCAAAGTATTAAAGAGTGAACAAGATAGCAAATATAAAACATATTAGTATCAAACATTAAAGTTCATGTTAAGTTTACATTATTTATTCTTACAATATTAGTATAACCTTTTCACCTTAACATAATAAACTTAGTTAAACATAATGAAAGAGAGAAACATAAATAAATAAGATAAGAACATAAATAAGATAAAAGTTAACTAAGCAAAGAAAAAGAAATGAAAGACATAAACAAGATATTAATAAAAATAAAACTTAAGCATTACAAAAATACAAAGAAAGAAAGTAAAAGCATGATCTTGATCTGGAGACTAAGATACCTAAATGCATGGATAATGCCTCCTTTTATAGGCTAAAATTGGAAACTATTGATTTGATGACTAATTGATGAGTGGGTGACTAACTCTTGACTTGGTGACAATCCTTATCTTCTATTGTCTATCCAAAACATCATAGATAATGTCAAAATTGAAACACTTGAAATATGAAAGTTGTAGGGAGTTGTCTTAGCTTTCAAGGAAAAAAATGGGGTCATTTGGATTTCTAGAACTCTAGATATGGGTTAAACACTGAATAGTGTTTGGCTGGAGGATAGATTTGAACTTCTTCATTATTGCTATGATTTGGACTTGAAAATGACCTTTTTAAATCTAGGGCTTCAATGACATTTGTAGGCCTATATCTTACCTTTCCATCCATATAAAATAGACCTAAATCTGAGATCTATAGCTCCAGATATGATCCAATTACCAACAGTGTTCCAGTTTGGACCGCACCAGCATTTCTTTTCTAAGTTTGACCATCTTTTTGTCATTTGAATTTCAATTCTTAAACTCATCAATCAATCTTTTCATTTATGTGATATGCCTACATTTAAAATGAATATTTACCATAAATGAAAGGTATCTTATATTATTAGCTATGTTATTAGCAAACATTACAGCTAACTCAAAACAGTTTGGCACCCATGGAGACTTCTCAAACAAACAAGTAAATGAGGTAAGTATTTCTAACCTTGAAAATAAAATTAATGATCTTACTTCTCATATGCATTCTTTGGCTTGTGGAAATGTACAACAGGTAAAAGTTTGTAGCATATGTTCCTTATAAGGACATGCCTTAGATATGTGCCCAACATTGCAAGAAGATTACATTGAACATGCTAATACAATTGATGGAGGATTTAACGGACAACCTTAGTATAAGTATGATCCCTTTTCCAACACGTACAATCCGGAAGGAGAGATCATCCAAACTTATGTTATAGAAGCCCACCTCAACAAGGAAATCAAGGCAGACAGTCCTATTACCATGGATTTCAGCCCCAACAAAATTATCAAGCAAGACAACCCCCTCCATTCACAAACTCCAATGTTATGGGGTCGTCATCCAAAGATGAACTTTATGAGATGATGAAAAATTTGGCTTCTAATACTCTTAACTTGCAACAAAATATCATGTCTTTTCAACAAGAAACAAGGTCAAGTATTTACAACTTGGAAATGCAAATGGGGCAAGTAGCTTCAAGTGTGGGGAAATTGTAAGCACAAATGAATGGAAAATTGCCCTCTGAAGCATTAAATCAATAAAGAATGTTAGTGTGATTATGCTGCGAAGTGGAAAAAAACTTGAAGAATAAAGGTCAAAACAAATTGAGAGGCATATATGTGTTCCCCAAAACTTGCATGAATCTGTATTAGCTTTACAAGCTTTACAAACTGTTTTCCATGATGCAAGAGTTATTCACCCCATCATGAATGGTGAATGGGTGGCACCTATCCTTTTGGTGCCTAAAAAGATTGGAATTAAGTTGGAAGAAATACAAAATGATGGTTACAAGAATCCAAGGAT
Source organism: Populus ilicifolia (assembly GCA_015708895.1). NCBI lineage: Eukaryota > Viridiplantae > Streptophyta > Magnoliopsida > Malpighiales > Salicaceae > Populus > Populus ilicifolia. Next base: position 6,064 of record SRLM01004046.1, read on the forward strand.
TTACAAAGAAAAGATTAAGAATCTCCATGACCAAATGATTACAAAAAAAAAGAGTTTAATGTTGGAGACAAAGTCTTTTATCATTTGTATTTGAAACTTTTTCCTGAAAATTTGCGCTTTTATTAGATTGAATCCTTTATTATTTCTAATGTTTTTCTTTATGGTGTAGTTGAAATTACAAGTTTAAAAACTAACAAAGTACTTAATGTTAATGGGCATTGCATGAAACCTTTCTATGAAGGTTAGATGACAGAACTCATCGCTTCTGCGAACTTAACTAAACCAATCTATGAAGAATGAACGTGCAACATGTCAAGCCAATAACATAAAACAAAACCGCTTACTGGGAGGCAACTCTGTACAAAAAAAATATAGATTTGCTTTTTTTTTTCCTTATCTTTTTTTTTTGCATTTTAATTTATTTTATGTCATTCTCTTATGTTCCTTTGCTTTTATTTCAACATTGAGGACAATGTTGTGTTCTAAGTACGAGGTTATTGAGAGAATTTTGTGTTCTTATTTTAGTTTTCTTTATTGTTCTTTAAAATTTTTTTATGTTTGATCTTTATGACTCCCATTAGTTTTTAAGAATATGAGTATTTTAATTGAGAATTAATTGAAATAGATGAAGATATAAATCAAATGAAGAAGTATGCATGCAAATTTTAAGGTTTAATTAGTTTAAAGATTGACTTTGAGAATATGCCATGTTGACTTTATAGTGTTATACCAATACAAGCTTTTGAGCCTTCAACATTATATTCTTTGAGTGTGCATTCTTTTAATGATATGTATCTTTAGAACTTGCTTCATATCTTATTGAGATTATATTCCATTATAAATATAGATGAAGATGATAAAGACATTAGGAATTTTAATTACTTGAACTAAAAAGTCAACCCAAAGCATATTATCATTAGTGAGCTCCTTTTGAGCTTGCTTATCTTTTCTTTATTTTATCCATGTATAAGCCTTAACTTTATATATGTTTTCCTTTTCCATGGGCCAAGGATTAGTAGAGCATATACTTATGATATTTCATGGAATTATGGTTGGATATTATGTGGAAAGAAAGAAGAAGTGATGCTTGATGAAAAGATGGGTAAAGTTACCAAAGTTAAAAGAAAAAAAAAAGAAAGAAGAGAAAAAAAAGTGTTCCTTTATGTTCTTAAGATTTTACATTGAAATAACTTGAAATCAAAAGAAGTTAAGCATTGGTGATTAAAATGAAAAATTTATATGCTTTGATGGAATATCTTGTTTGAAATATCATTTTTCAGAATGCTCTACTTTCTTTGGTTTGAACCATTTCTTTTACTCTCTTTTACCTCACCTTAACCTTAGCCCTATTATAACTAGAAAATAAGACCTTTTGATTCATGCTTTATTTGTAATATTTTAGTAATGGAGATGAGATTGAAGAGTGACCTTATGGTAAAACATATTCATTGATTGAATTTGAGAGATTTAAACACATAAGCCTTAAACACATGAGTGTTGGAGTATATATCAATGAGAGGACCTATCACTTTGGCATGTCATAGATTTCATTTAAATCCCTACGATTAATTGAGTTTTGAAGTTTACATTTAAATAAATTCATGAAAATTTATACTCTTTATCCTTCTTAATTGTGTTCTTGTTTATAATGCATATATTCTTGGATATTGATGGGATATTAGAAGATTAGTCATAGTGATTTAATTTAATTCAACTTCAATTTGATTTTACCTATCCTTTTTTGAGGATAAGCAAGAGCTAAGTGTGGGGGTATTTGATGCAACTATATTATTCTATAGTTTCACTCACATTTAACTAGTGTTTTGCCTATGTTTTATATATAAAATGCCTTGATATTTTTTTTTTATGTTTTGAAGGCATCTTTGGATGAAAGATGCAAAAAAGAGTAAATTGGAGGTAATTGGTAGATTTGACCTTCAGTTGATGTTTTGTTCAGTGCGTGAGCTCTAGAGGTTGTAATGAAGTGATTCTGGTGGCATTAAAAATCTAACATCCATATCTTTCTAGACATCTAAGGCACGCAAATAAATATGGAAGAGCATGGAAATCACAGCTTTTAAAGTCAAATCTCACAATCTGCCAATATTGATCTTTAGCCATTCCAACTTGAATATCTAGAGCTATAGAAGTTCAATTGATGAAAACTCAATTTTATTGGATTCCTGACTCAAATATGTATACATGCTCAAATTTTCATTGAAAAGAAATGTCATATGAGGGAGATATGATTTTTTAAAAATGAAAATTGAATCATGCCAGCAAACTGGTTTCGTGAAGAAATTAGTCCAAATTACATTCCAAAGTGTCTAAACCAATATCCAAGTTTTTATTTCAGCAATTTAGCTCCTCTAAGTCAAAGGTTGAATATTTCATGAAGGCTATTTCTTTTTTTTTTTAGGAAAATAGTGATTGAAGTACTTAAATGTAAATTGTCTACTTAAGGGAGGACTATTTTGTAAAATAGAGACTAGGGTTTCCTAGGATATAAAAAGAATGATAGAAGAGAAAGGGGGCAGCCAGCCAAGAGGAGAAAAATGCCCTCCTCCTTTAAAAAACTCAGAATTATGCATTCTTCCTTCTTTTTGATTACTTGTTCAACAAACATGCCAAGCTAAACACTTTTTCTTGGTTGCAAGGACATAAAAATTTTCGAATTTCAAGAACTGTGAGATTTATTTTTCCTTTTCTTTTCAGTTTATATGATGAATATGTTTGTTCTCCTATGTTTATTTCTCTTATGATTGTTTATTTTAATTACTAGAGTGGACTCTAAGTTATTATTGTAGACAATTTATTGCTAAATTTGATATTAAAACCGGAGTTGTGGTATATGAACTTGTGAAGCAACTGAGTTTAATAATTATGGTGGATCTACATTATTAATCTTAGGGAGAATATTCAATTAAATCAAACATAGACTGCAGACAATTATGTTTTCTTAATTAATCAACTTATCTAGTTCTTAACGCTGCCATTTAATTAAATAACTAGTGCGGATACTGTGGTTGTTTGATGGTTAGAGTTAGTTATACGGCACATTCATTAATTAACCAATGTTAAGAAGAGATAAATATTTAGAATATAAATTGATGTTTTGGTTCCATGATCAATTCTAATTTCTGTAGGTGGATATGTGCTTGCGACCAAGGTTTGTTTTCTTGAAAAATTTTGATTTTAATTGATTTTGTTTGCTAGTTTAATTATTGCCATAGTTTAGATAATCACAAATCAAATCCCCCCAATTACATAATGTACAACATCATAATCTGACTTGAAATTTCCTTGTGAGATCGACCCCTTGTTTGTTCTATACTATCTTGTGTGTTTTAAGTTAGGATAATTAATTTGTGCGACCGCGACATCACAACATCCTTATTTGCTTAAGTTTTAGGGACGACCGTTAAAATTTAACTACCTCCTAAAAATACAGCTATTGACGTTTTCATTAACCTAAGGTTGTCTTCCCCATATACTAAATGAATCTCTCTCTCAGCTAGTACTTGACCAAGATAATTTATTGATTCTAAAAACTCTATTTCCTTCCCAAGACTGTATCCACTAAAAACACAAATGTTTCTTATGTGATGACTTAAGGAGACTGTCATTTCTACATATTTCTATATCCATTGAATGTATGAGTTGAGTAAAAATGAAGGGAAGAAAGAGAAGATTTTAATATAAGAACTTGAAATGTAATCATATCACCCATATATAGGCCAACTAGAGTCTCACACTCTCTCTATTTATTTATATTACATATTTTTTCTGAGAAAAAATATGCATATACAGGTAGTTATAATTATGGCTTGAACCTTCTCTTGGTTTTATGTCCAAGAACAACTTAAATATCCTCTATAGGTCAGGGATAGGCTTCCCATCTAGTTTTCTTAAAAACTGGCAAACAAGGTCTTTTATAGTCAAATTTGCAATAATAAGTCAATCATGTTATTTATGGAATTATGGTCATAAATCATGAATTGCATGATGTACATCTCTATTAGGATGCATCTTAAGAGTCAATAAAAGATTATCTAAAGACCCTTTACTTAGGTCATCCTTAATGAATTGTATTTTATCTTCATGGTTTACAGATTCCACCCCTCAATAACGATATGTTGCATCACAGGTCCATTTGACATATTTGTGATAGACTTTCAATCGTTTTGCACGATGTTTCTTTGTAAAAGTGTTTTTACCTGTTCCAGGCATATGTGAAATGAAGTAATTAGAGGACTCACTTGATAATCAAACCTTTGCTTTATAATCAGTCAGTGACTATCTTCAGGAATTCCATGATTCATTAACAACTTCAATCTTACACATATAACATGATAAATTTTTGTAATTGCATTCTAAGGTAAAGCGGGAAAATACTTTTTTAATTTTTCAAGAGTGGTGTTTATTTTCAAATGAGAATTTGATAAGAGATTCAAAGAATTGAGAAAGAGTAAAGAATTGCATACACACACACATTAGTTACTATGGAAAACAAATAGAACCAATTTAAGTCACGAAATACTGTTATCCGTCATTTAACTTGGGTAGGAGAGACTAGCAAAATAGAAGTTACACCGAAACACAAAATAATATGAGAAAGAGAAAAATCAATCTTTATATACAGGATCACTTAATTCAATATAGTCATTTTCAATTGAAAAATTATCAAAGTACACTTTCAAACGATGTCTATTTACCTTTAAAACATTGACATTATTTGGATTCTTACTATTACAGGCCCCATATAGATACATGTGTTTCATAATAAAAGTACCACTCCACCTTGATCTTAGTTTTTCAAGAAATAAATGGAGTTGAGAATTATAAAGCTAGACTTTTTTACTAATATTGAATGTTTTTCTCAATATCTTCTTATTATGAAACTCTTTTATTCTTGCTTTATGAATTCTTGAATTTTCATATACATCATCATTTTTTATTTTCTCAAGCTCATTTATTTGTAATTTTCATAGCTGACTAGTATCATTAAGGTTTAACTTTAAAGCTTTAATAGTCCAACAAGCTTTGTGTTCAAGTTCCACAAGCAAGTGACAAGGTTTTCCGTAAACTAGTATCTAAGATGACATACCTAATGATATTTTATAAGCTGTTTAATAAGCCCAAAGTGTATCATTAAGTCTTAAAGAACAGTCTTTTCGATTATGGTTTACTGTTTTCTCTAAGATTTGTTTGATCTTTCTACTAGCAAGTTTTACTTGTCCACTTGTTTGAGAATGATAAGGGGTGGTAACTTTGTGTGTGATTTCATATTTTTTTATTAAAGACTTGAATGACTTGTCATATAATTATGTTCCACCATCACTTATCATCACTCAAGGGATTCCAAATTGATTCAAAATATTTTCTTTTAAAAATTTTATCACTATTCTGTGATCATTGTTTCAACTTGGAATCACCTTTATCCATTTTGAAACATAATCTACTGTAACTAATATGTATAAGAAACCAAATGATAGAGGAAATAGACCCATAAAATCTATGCCCTAACAGTCAAAGATCTCAATGACAAGAATAAGATTTAAAAGTATCATATGAAAATTTGAAATAGATCCTAACTTTTGACAATTTTCACAAGTCTTGTAGAATACATACGAGTCATTGAACATGGTAGGCCAGTAAAATCCACTTTGTAAGATTTTTGCAATTATCTTTCTTGATGAGAAATGACCCCCACATGCCTCAAAATGATACAATTTAAGGACACTATGACATGACCAAAAGATTGATGTCTTCTCCCAAATGCAGGATTGTCGAAGTAATAAATAACACGACAAAATCGAGGTCAAACCACAAGGAGGTTAATTGTATAAATTATAGATAACAACAACAATAACAACAATAAAAATAATGACAATAATAATAGTAATAGTAATAGTAATAGTAATAGTAATAGTAATAATAATAAAAAAGTTGATGAGAACTTTGAGACGATAAATTAATGTAAGGATTAAACAATGATAACAACAAATGTTAAGGTTAGAGAATCCACCAATTGTATGTCAAACAAGTATAGTATAAACTTTTATTATTCAATTGAAAACCACACACAAAAGAGGTTCCAATCAGATTATAAATTGTTATCATGATTACATTAGTTATCAATTTATTATTCGATTAATACTTATAAATCTCGTCAGACATTTATGATTATAACTTATGTTAACCTTTTCTACTATGCATCATAGTAACAACAATTTTGCACATGAAATAGAAAACACAGTTAGTTTTTTTTTTTATTTTAGTTGCTACCCTTTCCCCCCAACCAAAACGAGACATTGTTGTCAATGTTCTAAGGTAAAAAGATAGAGTATAGAAGATATCACCTGAAATAACGAACACTGACAAATTTATAACACACTGAAACAAATATAAGAAACAACAAAACATAATAATAAAACCAAAAGACATAAAGATTCACAAATGAAGGCTCAAATCCAATCTAAGCTTTTTACGACTTTCCCTAGTTGACTAATTTATGCGACTTATGGAGGGATCAACTACTGGAATTAAATATTATAGTTGGTCAATTAATTGTTCAGCAATAGCAGCAGAGATTATGATTTGTCATGCATAAAATGTTAGAAATTTCTATTCCATGGCATGATCAAGAAAAGACAACAACTTATCATAATAACCATTAACATTTAATAGACCTATAAGTTTATAATGAATGTGCAGTTGGGCCCAAGAAGAAATATGAAAGATTTCTTTCAATGTGCCTAGACCACCTCGTAAAGCAATGAAGGCATCAACATAGTTAAACATTGCATTCATTCGAGCTGACATTATAGAGACATGAAGTTCCTCTCCAATTGTTTTTCCAATAACATCCCCTTATGCTAAAGCTTTGGGGACAACCCCTAAAACTTGATGCCTTCTAAAAATATAGCTATTAACACACCTCCTATTAACCCAAGACTACCTCTCCATATACTAAATGAATCTTTCTCTCATCTAGCACCTGACCAAGATGATTTGCTGATTATAAAAACTCCTTTTCTTTCCTAGGACTAGATCCACCAAAAGCACAAATACTTCTTATTTGATGACTTGAGGAAATTGTCATTTCTACAAATTTTTATATTTGATGAATGTATGGGTTGAGTGAAAATTAAGGGAAGGAAGAGAGGATTTTATAGATGAGAAATTAAAAAGGCAATCATACCACCTATATGTAGGCTAGCTGGAGAACACACACTCTCTCTCTTTATTTATTTATTTTTGAAAAAAACATGTGTATGTACAGGTAGTTGTGATTGTGGCTCACATCTTCCCTTGGTTTTAGATCCAAGAACGGCTTAAACGCCCTCTATGGGTCGGGGATAGGCTTCTCGTCTAATTTTCTTAAAAGCTAGCAAATAGGGTCTTTTTTAGTCAGATTTTCAGGACTAAAATTGATCATGTTCTTTATGAAAATGAGACCAAAAATCATGAATTACACAATGCATATCTTCACTAGGATGTGTCTCAAAAGTTAATAGAAGATTAGCTAAAGACTCTTTACTCAGGCCATCCTTAATGAATTGTATTTTATATTCATGGTATATAGATACCATTCCTAAAAAATAACATTGTGCATTACAAGTCCATCTGACACATCGATGACAGACTTTTAGTCATTTTACATGACATTTCTTTGCAAAAGTGCTTTTACCTGTTCCAAGCATGTGTGAAATGAAGGAATTTGAGGACTTATCTAATAATCAGACCTTTACTTCAATCAATCAGCGAATATCTTCAGGAATTCCGTGATTCATTAATAACCTCAATCTTGCACATCTAGCACAATAATTTTTTTAATTGCATTCTAAGGTAGAGCGGCAAAATACTTTTTTAATTTTTCAAGATTAGTGTTTATTTTCAAATGAGAATTGAAAGAGAGATTTAAAGAATTGCACAAATATATGCATATATATCAGTTATTATGGAAAACTATAAGATCATTCAAATCAATTGATTCATTTTCACTAGGAAAATTATCAAAGTAAGCTTTCAAACGATGTCTATTTTTCTTAAAAACATTGTCATTCATTGAATTCTCAACATCACAGGGCCCATAATGATCGTTCCATCTTGATCTTAGCTCTCTAGGGAATGAATAGAGTTGAGAATTATAAAACAAAACTTTTTGACTAATATCAACTTTTTGATAATTTTCACAAGTTTTGGAAAATGCGTGCGTGTCCTTAAACATGGTGGGCCAATAAAATTTATTTTGAAAGATTTTTGCAGCTGTTTTTTTTATGAGAAATAACTCCCACATGCTTCAGAATGACAAAGTTTAATCACATTACTTGCCTTATTATCGGGAATGCATCTTTAAAATATTTGATCAAGACAATATTTGAATAAGTTAGTGTCATCCCAATAAAACTTCTTCACTTTGTTTAAAAACATTTCTTTGTCTTGGGCACTCTTATCAGCTGACAAATCTCCTAAAGCAAGAAAATTAATATTTTTATCATGCTAAGGCATTGGACTAAGAGAAAGTAAGGATTCATCAGGAAAGTAATCATCGATTGATATGATGTCAGATGTTGAATTTATTGTCACTTTTGACGAAAGATCCACATCAACATTTTCGGTGTGTTTTTCATCTGTGATTTCTTTCTTAGAATAAATCATTTGTAAATTTTCAGATTCATCCAACTCATTTTTACTTAAAGTAGATTCAAGTTGATCATAAACTAATCCATCAATATGATCTACTTCTTATAAATCATTATCATCTTCAGGTTGTTTGCAAATATTGAAAATATTCATCTCCAATGTCATGTTTCCAACTGATAGCTTCATCAACCCATTTCTATAATTAATCAATGCATTAGAAGTTGCAAGAAACAAACATCCTAAAATAACAGGAAATAAATTACATACTTTAACAGGTTGTATGTCCAAGATAACAAAATCCACATGATAAATGAATTTATCGACTTGTACTAACACATTTTCAACTATTTCTCTAGGCACTTTTATAAATCTATTAGCAAGTAAGAGAGTTATAGAAGTTGGTTTTAACTCACCTAGATTGAGACTTCGAAAAACTGAATATGGAAGTAAATTCACACTGTCTCTAAGATCAAGTAAGGCTCTTTCAATTTTATATTCTCCAATAAAGCAAGAAATTATAGGACAACCAAGGTTTTTATATTTCAAAGCATTATTATTATAAAGAATGACACTTACTTGTTCGGCTAAAAAGGCTTTCTTTTTCACATTCAGTTTCCTTTTCATAGTGTATAGATCTTTCAAAAATTTAGCATAAGAAGGAACCTGTTTAATAGCATCCAACAAAGGTATATTGATCCTTACCTATTTGAAAGTTTCAAAGATTTCAGAGTTATGATTGACTTTCCTTTATTTGGTCATGACTTGAGGAAATGGAAGTACTAGCGGGGAATTAATCGTTTCATTGCAATTTTCAGATTCAATTCCTTACTTACCCTCAAAGATTGACTCATCATCTTTCTCACAAGGTTCAAGAGTGGGTTTTTAATAACCTTACCACTACAAAGAGTAGTGACTAATTTGACTTAATCTATGTATTGACTTTTAGAACTACTTGTATTTGCATTATATTGCCTTTTGGCATTTTGTTATGGTTGAGATGAAAACTTACCTTTCTCTTGAAAACTAAGAGTAGATGTCAATTTTGCAAGGGTATCTTTAAAATTTGTTATGTTTTGAGCAAGTTGTCTCTTACTTTTCAATGAATACATGCAATATTTTCTTAAGATTTCTTCTAGGAGGTGGAGTATAATGAGGTGCATATTCATAAGAATTTTGGAAATTATAGTGTGCTTGAAATGGTGGTTGTGAAGTTTGTACATTGTTATTATCACTCTTTCAACTAAAATTTAGGTGATTTCTCTAACCAGGGTTGTATGTTTGTGAGTATGGGTTGTAGTTGGCCCTTTTGAAACTGTTTTAAGCATGAGCTTGTTCATGAAGATATTCCTTAAAAGAAGGCAGGGTTGGATAATTATTGGTTGAGTGTTTATTTGTTTCACATATTTGACATAAAATGTTTTCAATCGATTTTAATTGATCACTCTTTTTTAATTCTAGTGCCTCAACTTTTCTATCTAAAGATGCAAACTTGGCTTGAAGGTCATGATCTTCCCTAAGGTTGTAAATACCTCCACTAGATGTATGAAGTTGAGTTTTACTAGGTGTCTCATAAGTACCCACGGTGTTCTAATTTTAAGCATTTTCAGCTAACCCTTCATAAAAATGTGAAATCAATCTCCATGTTTCAAAACCATGATGAGGGCAAGTATTAAGTAAGTCTCGATACCTATCCCAATATTGGTAAAATGTTTCTTCTAGTTTTTGAGTGAAAGTGATGATTTATCTTTTGAAAAAGTTTGTTTTGTGAGATGAGAAAAACTTCTTTAAAAACTATTGTTGCATTTTATCCCAAACACAAATGGATCTTGGTCTTAAATTTTATAGCCATGTTTTAGCTTTATCTTTCAATGAAAAAGGAAAAAGCTTTAATCTGATGGTGTTCATGCTACAATTTAAGTCATTATAGATGTTACAGACCTCTTCAAATTCCTTTAAATGCAAGTATGGATTTTTCAATTCTAAGCTATGAAAAGAAGGTAAAAGTTGAATAATGCATGGCTTAAAATTAAAATGATATGCATCGAGAGGAAAAACTATACATGATGGTGCACTTGTTCTTATAGGATTCATGTGGTCTCTAAGTGTTCTAGTATTGTTATTCTTATTATAAAGTAATTGATTATCTTCAACCATATTTTCTGAAATTGATGAGGATACTCTACAAAGTCTACCACTTAATGTACTTGACCACGCTCTCATATACGTGTAGGAACAGAATAAAAGGAAGAAGAAAATAAAAGAAGAAGAAATAAGAGGCAAGAAACAAAGTTATATAAAAGAAAAGTAAAATAAATACTATAATTTGAACAAGAACTTACCTCCCCAGCAACGACATTAAAAACTTGACACGATGAAAAGATTGATGTCTTCTCCCAAATGCAAGAGTGTTGAAGTAATAAATAACCCAACAAGACTGGAGTCGAACCACAAGGAGGTTAATTTTATAAATTATAAACAACAATTATAAACAATAACAATTATAAACAACAATAATAGTAACAACAATAGTAGTAGTAGTAGTAGTAGTAAAAATAATAATAATGAAGAAGAAGAAGAAGTTGATGAGAACTTTGAGATGAAAGATTAACATAAGGATTAAACAATGATAATAATAAATGTCAAGGTTAAAGGTTCCACTAATGGTATGTCAAACAAGTATAGTATAAACTCTTATTATTCAATTGGAAACCACACACAAATGAGGTTCTAATCAGATTATAGATTGTTAACATGATTACATTAGTCATCTTATTTGATTAATGCTAATACTTGTAAATCTCGTCAGGCATTTATGATTATAACTTATGTTAACAACAAATCAAGTTCCTTTCATAGCTCAAGTGTCGGTTATATCATATAGTATGGGCTATGAAAATGCCAAGCATTTGTTGTACGAAGTGTTATACAACATAAATCAAGATTAGTCATTTAACAAGCAAAGTATTAAAGAGTGAACAAGATAACAAATACGAAACACGTTAGTTTCAAACATTAAAGTCCATATTAAGTTTACAGTATACTTATTCTTACACCATTAGTGTAATCTTTTTACCTTGACATAATAAACTTAGCTAAACATAATGAAAGAAAGAAAAATAAATAAACAAAATAAGAACATAAATAAGATAAAAGTTAACTAAGTAAATACAAGGAAATGAAAGGCATAACTTGAAATTAATGAAAACAAAGCATAAACATTACAAAAATACAAAGAGAGAAAGCAAGAGCATGATTTTGATTTGAAAACCAGGATGCCTAAATGTATGGCAAATGCCTCCTTTTATAGGCCAAAATTAGAAACTATTGATTCGATGACTAATTGATGAGTGAGTGACTAACTCTTAACTTGGTGACAATCCTTATCTTATCTTGTTTACCTAAAATGTCATTGATAACGTCAAAATTGAAGTCACTTGAAATGAAAGTTGTAGGAAATTATCTCAGATTTCTTGTGTAAAAACTTCAGGTCATTTGAACTTCTAGAACTCAAGATATGGGCCAAACACTGAACAGTGCTCAGGCTAGAAGATAGATTCAAACTTTTTTGTTGTCGCTATAATTTGGACTTGAAAATGACTTTTTTAAGTCTTGGCCTCCATATGAAAGTTGTAGACCTATGTCTTACCTTTTCATCCAAATAAAATAGGCCTAGATATGAGATCTACAGCTCTAGATACGATCTAATTACCGAACAATATTCTAGTTTGGACTACACCGACATCTCTTTTTGAAGTTTGACCATCTCTTTATCCTTTCAATTTCAATTTTTAAACTCATCAATCAATCCTTTTATTTATATGAGACTTGCATTTAAAATGAACATTTATCACAAATTATAGGTATCTTATGTTATTAGATATATTATTATAAAAGATGCTTTAGTTAAGGAATTATTGATACTTCAAATGCAAAATGATAACATAAAACCTTGATAAAAATACACTTTTAAGTACTAATCAATTACCCCTTAAGATTTTGTTGTGGTTGAGATTGAAATTTACCTTTCTCTTGAAAACTGAGAGCAAATATGAATTTTGAAAAAGTATCTTTAAAATCTATATTGCTATGAGTAGGATGAGTATTGATTACTTCTTGCTTTTCAATGAATGCATGTAATGTTTCCTTAATATTTCTTCTAGGAGGTGGAGAATAAAGTGGTGCATATCTATGAGAATTTTGAAAATTATGGTGTACTTAAAATGGTGGTTATGAAGTTTGTGCATTATTGTTATCACTATTTCAACTAAAAATTTAGGTGATTTCTCCATCCAGAGTTGTATGTTTGCAAGTAAGGCTTATGATTGAGCATTTGAAAATTGTTTAAAGCATGAACTTGTTTATGGAGATATTCCTTAAAAGAAGACAAAGTTGGATAGTCATTGTTTGAGTGTTCATTGATTTTACAGAATTGACATACAATGTCTTAAACATATTTTAATATACCACTCTTTTCAATTCTAGGACCTTGACTTTTCTAGCTAAAGATGCAAACTTGGCTCAGAGGTCATGATCTTCCTTAAGGTTATACATACCTCCACTAGATACATGAGGTTGATTTTTACTCGGTACCTCATAAGTACCTATAGTGTAATTAGTACTTAAAAGTGCATTTTTATCTAAATTTTATATCATTATTTTGCACTTAAAGTATTAATAACTCCTTAACTAAAACATGTTTTATAATAACAAGTCTGATACCATAAGGTACCTATAATTTATGGTAAATATTCATCCTAAATGCAAGTCTATCACATAAATAAAAGGATTGATTAATAAGTTGAAATATTGAAATTGAAAGGACAAAGAGATGTTCAAACTTAGAAAAGAGATGCTAATGCAATCTAAACTGAAACACTTTTTTTCATGGAGTCTATGATTTAAAAGACTTTTTTCAAGTCCAAATTGTAGAAATAACAAAAAAGTCCAAATCTATCTTGCAGCCTAAATATTGTTTAGTGTTTAGCCCATATCTTAAATTCTAGAAGTCCAAATGACCTTAATTTTTTTCCCTAGAACTTACATATAGAGGTCTAGTTCAAATTTTGACATTATCAGTGATATTTTATTCAGACAAAAAAAAGATAAGATTGTCACCAAGTCAAGAGTTGGCCACCCACTTATCAATTAATTATCAAATCAATAATTTCCAATTTTAGCCGATAAAAGGAGGCATTTGCCATGTATTTAGGCATCTTGGTTTCCAAATCAAGATCATGCTACTGCTTTCTCTCTTTATATTTTTGTAATGCTTAAGTTTTTCTTTCATGAAGATCTTATTTATGCCTTTCGATTCCTTTCCTTTACTTTGTTAACATTTATTTTATCTATTTTATTATCTTGTTTATTTATGTTTCTCTCATTTATTATGTTTAATTAAGTTTATTATATATGGGTGAAAAGGTTACACTAATGGTGTAAGAATAAGTATAATGTAAATTTAATATGGACTTTAATATTTGATAATAACATGTTTTGTATTTGTAACCTTGTTCACTCTTAATACTTTGCTTATTAAATGGTTAATCTAGATTTATATTGTATAAGCTTACTAGAACAAATACTTGATACTTTCATAGCCTAACCGTATGGTGTAACCGATACTTGTGCCATAATAGAACTTGATTTATTGTTAATATAAATTATAATCATGAATATCTGATAGCATTTACAAGTATTAACAATAATCAAATATGATAATTAATGTAATCATGTTAACCATTTATAATCCGATTAGAATCTTCTTTATGTGTGGTTTCCAATTAAGTAATAAAAAGAGTTTCTATTATATTTCTTTAAAATACTATTAGTGGATCCTCTAACCTTGACATTTATTTTTATCATTGTTTGTATACTCATATTGATCTGCCATCTCAAAGTTCTCATCAACTTCTTTATTATTACTACTACTACTACTACTATTACCATTACTATTACTACTACTACTACTACTACAACTATTATTGTTGTTGTTGTTGTTGTTGTAGTATTGTTGTTGTTTATAATTTATACAATTAATCTTTTTATGGTTCAACCCCAGTCTTGCTAGGTTATTTATTATTTTAACACTCCTGCACTTGGAAGAAGACATCAATCTTTTGGTCGTGTTATGGTGTCTGAATTTTGAGCATGTTTAGCTAGCATGTCTAGTTACTCGATTGCTTCATTTTCTAAAAATGATGAGGAGACCCTATGCTTGACCGCTTTTTATGATCGGCTTATTTTAACTCGCAAGTGCACGACTGTGCGATAATAAATATAAACAATATCAACAAAATAAAATGAAATAAACAAGAAAAATATTAGAAACTAATAAGAATAAACAATAAAAGAAAAATGGTTGAACCAACCAAAATCCAACAATTAATAGTCCAGTCCACAGTCCAATATCCGAAACGTTAAGGTCAAATCTTTTTTTTTTAGGCGGTAAAACCAGCCAATTGATTTTTTTATGTGATTTTTTTTTTAGTTTTTCAATAATAAAATCTAAATTTGTTACCTTTGCTTGCTAGCTCCCCGGCAACGGCGCCAAAATTGCTTGACCGCTTTTTATGATCGGCTTGCTAAGTATGATTTGGAGCTGAATTTAAGCATCAAATAAGTATACAAAATATACCTATTATTTGGGCTAAGATTGACATTGAAACCTTAAATGTTTAATGGTTGAAGTTTGCACACAACATAAGGCAAGTTTGGGCTTGAAATAGATCATATGATATTCTTTTCTAGAATTGGAATAGAATTGATTTTTGGGACAAATTTGGAGAACTTATTTGAACCAAGATTTGCTTCAATCTTCAACTAAATGTCTCTTCAATTCTTTGTTCTGAATTCCAATGTTGAATTTCCTGAATTAATTCATTTAAACTCCAAAAACCTATCCAAACATTAAAACAAACTTCATTACTAAAAAGCACATCAATTATTATAAAAAGACCAAATAAAAACAATAAATACATATGTAAAATAAGAGACTTAATGATACTTTTGATGCACAATCACCCTACAAAGTCTACCACCTAATGTATGTGATCACACTCTTATGTACGTGTAGTAATAGAATAAAAAAAGAAAAGTGAAAACATAAAATAAAATAAATACTATAATTTGTACAAGAATTTACCTCCTAGCAACAGTGCCAAAAATTTGACATGACTAAAAGATTGATGTCTTCTTCCATGTACAAGAGTGTCAAAGTAATAAATAGCCCGGCAAGATCAAGGTAGAACTATAAGGAGGTTAAATATAATAATGATGATGATGATGATGATGATGATGAATTAAAGAGGACTTTAAAATGTGGACTTTCATGGAGTCTAAGATTTAAAAAAGTTATTTTCAAGTTCAAATTGTAACAATAATGAAGAAGTCCAAATCTATCCTACAACCCAAACATTATTTAGTGTTCAGCCCATATCTTGAGCTCTAAAAGTCCAAATGATTTCAGTTTTCTTTTCCTGAAAAGTTGAGATAATTTCCTAGAATTTTCTTCTGGAGGTCTAGTTCAAATTCTAACATTATCAATGACATTTTATTTAGACAAAAAAAGATAAGATTGCTACCAACTCAAGAGTTGGCTATCCACTCATCAATTAATTATCAAATCAATAGTTTTCAATTTTAGCCTATAAAAGGAGTCATTTGCCATGTATTTAGGCATCTTGGTTTCCATATCAAGATCATGCTCCTTTTTTCTCTCTTTATATTTTTGTAATGCTTAAGTTTTTCTTTCATTAATATCTTATTTATGCCTTTCCATTCCTTTCCTTTACTTTGTTATATTTATCTTATTTATTTTATTATCTTATTTATTTATGTTTCTTTCATTTATTATTGACATGATGAAAAGATTGATGTCTTCTTCCAAGTGCAGGAGTGTCGAAGTAATAAATAACCCGACAAGACCGGGGTCGAACCACAGGGAGGTTATTGTACAAATTATAAATAATAATAATACAACAACAACAATAATAATAACAACAATAACACCAATAATAGTAATAACAACAATAATAATAATAATGATAATAATAGTACTAATAATACTAGTAATAATAATAATAATAATAATAATAATAATAATAACAACAATAACAACAACAACAACAATAATAAAGAAGAAAAAGAAGATGAGAACTTTGAAATGAAATATTAAAGTAAGGATTAAACAATGATAATAACAAATGTCAAGGTTAGAGATTCCACTAATGGTATGTCAAACAAGTATAATATAAACTCTTATTATTCAATTGGAAACCACATATAAAGGAGGTTCCAATCAGATTATAAATTGTTAACATGATTACATTAGTCATCTTATTCGATTAATGCTAATACTTGTAAATCTCGTCAAGCATTCATGATTATAACTTATGTCAACAACAAATCAAGTTCTTTTCATAGCTTAGGTGTCGGTTATACCATACAGTATGGGTTATGAAAGTGTCAAGCATTTGTTGTACCAAGTGTTATACAACATAAATCAAGATTAGTCATTTAACAAGCAAAGTATTAAAAAGTGAACAAGATAACAAATATAAAACATGTTAGTATCAAACATTAAAGTCCATATTAAGTTTACATTATACTTATTCTTACACCATTAGTGTAACCTTTTCACCTTGACATAATTAACTTAGCTAGACATAATGAAAGAAAGAAAAATAGATAAACAAAATAAGAACATAAAACTTAACTAAGTAAAGGAAAGGAAATGAAAGGCATAAACATAATATTAATGGAAGCAAAACATAAACATTACAAAAAATACAAACAAAGAAAGGAAGAGCAGGATCTTGATCTGGACACCAAGATGCCTAAATGCATGGCAAATGCCTCCTTTTATAGGCCAAAATTGGAAACTATTGATTTGATGACTAATTGATGAGTAGATGGCCAACCCTTGACTTGGTGGCAATCCTTATCTTCTCTTGTCTGCACAAAACGTCATTGATGATGTCAAAATTAGAGCCACTTGAAAACATGAAAGTTCTAGGCAATTGGCTCATTTGGACTTCTAGAACTCCAGATATGGCTAAAATACTGAACAGTGCTCGGGCTGGAGGACAGATTCGGACTTCTTTGTTGTTGCAACAATTTGGACTTGAAAATGACCTTTTTAGATCTTGGGCTCCATATGAAAGTTGTAGGCCTATGTCTTACCTTTCCATCCATATAAAGTAGACCTAAATCTGAGATCTATAGCTCCATATATGACCTAATTACCGAACAGTATTCCGATTTAGATTGCATCGACATCTCTTTTTTAAGTTTGATCATCTCCTTGCCTTTGCAATTGAAGTTTTTAAAGTCATCAATCAATCATTCTATTTATGTGATAGGCCTGCATTTAAAATGAACATTTACCACAAATTGAAGGTATCTTATATTATTAGATAGATTATTATAAAACGTACTTTAGTTAAGGAGTTATTGATACTTCAAGTGCAAAATGATGATATAAAACCGTGATAAAAATGCACTTTTGAGTACTAATCAATTATGTTTAGTTAATTTTATTATGTAAAGGTAAAAAGGTTACACTAATGGTGTAAGAATAAGTATAGTATAAATTTAACATGGACTTTAATGTTTGATACTAACATGTTTTGTATTTGTTACCTTGTTCTCTCTTAATACTTTGCTTATTAAATGGTTAATCTAGATTTATGTTGTATAACCTTACTAGAACAAATACTTGATACTTTCATATCCTAACCGTATAGGGTAACCGATACTTGTGCCATAAAAGAACTTGATTTATTGTTAATATAAATTATAATCATGAATATTTGATAGCATTTACAATTATTAACAATAATCAAATAAGATAATTAATATAATCATGTTAACCAGTTATAGTCCAATTGGAATCTTCTTTGTGTGTGGTTTCCAATTGAGTAATAAAAAGAGTTTCTACTATACTTTTTGAAATACTACTAGTGGATCCTCTAACCTTGACATTTGTTTCTATCATTGTTTGTATCCTTATATTGATCTTCCATCCCTAAGTTCTCATCAACTTTTTTACTACTACTACTACTACTACTACTACTAATATTACTACTACTACGACCACCACCACCACCTCCATTACTACTACTGTTGTTGTTGTTGTTGTTGCTGCATTATTGTTGTTTATAATCTATACAATTAACCTCCTTGTGGTTCGACCCCGGTCTTGCCAGGTTATTTATTACTTTGACATTCCCTACATTTGGGAGAAGATATTAATCTTTTAGTTGTGTTATAGTGTCCAAATTTTGAGCATTTTTAAGTAGCATGTCTAATTACTCAATTACTTCATTTTCTGAAAATGATGAGGAGACTCTATAAAGTCTACAATTTAATGTATGTGACCACACTCTAATACATGTGTAGTAATAGAATAAAAGGAAGAAGGAAACAAAAGAAAAGGAAATAAAAGAATGGAAACAAAGTTAGATACAAGAAAAGTGAAAAGAAAAAAATAAAATAAATACTATAATTTGTATAAGAATTTACCTTCCTAGCAATAGTGCCAAAAACTTGACATGACCAAAAGATTGATATCTTCTCCCATGTGCAGGAGTGTCGAGGTAATAAATAGTTCGGCAAGATCAGGGTTGAACTACAAGGAGGTTAAGTATAATAATGATAATGATGATGATGATGATGAATTTAAGAGGACTTTGAAATGTAATATTAGTTTAAAGATTAAATAAGGATAAAATAATTATCGAGGTTAGAGGAATCACTAATGATATTTCAAACAAATATAGTATATCTTTTTTTATTAATTAACTAGAAACCACACACAAAGAAGGTTCTAATTGAATTATTAATTGTTAACATGATTACGTTAGTTATTGATACTGAATAGTGTTAATACTTGTAAATGTTGTTAGGTATTCATGATTATAACTTATGTTAACAACAAATCAAGTTTCTTTTATAGTACAAGTGTCAGTTATACTATATGGTTAGGCTATGAAAGTACAAAGTATTTGTTGTATCAAGTGTTATACAACATAAATATAGTTAACTATTTAACAAAAAGAGTATTAAAATTGAACAAGATAACAAATACAAAACATGTTAGTATCAAACATTAAAGTCTATATCGAGTCCACACTATACTTATTCTTACACACTTAGTGTAACCTTTTCACTTTGCTATAATAAACTTAACTAAATATAACAAAAGAGAAAAATGTAAATAAATAAGATAAGAACATAAATAAGATAAAAGTTAACAAAATAAAAAAAAAAGAGAATGATAAGCATAAATAGGAGATTAATACATGCATAACTTAAGCATCACAATAAAAAGAAAGGAAGAACATTATCATGATTTGAAAACCAAGATTTCTAAATACATGACAAATGCCTCTTTTTATAGGCTAAAATTTTGAACTATTGATTTGTTGACTAATTATTGAATGGGTGGCCAACTTTTGACTCGGTGACAATCTTTATCTTTTTGTCTGAATAAAACATCATTGATAACGTCAAAATTTGAACAGACTTAAATCATAAAAGTTCTAGAAAATTATCTTAGTTTTCTAAGAAAAAAATTAAGATTATTTAGACTTCTAGAACTCATGATATGAGCTAAACATTGAATAGTATCTGAGCTACTAGATAGATTCAGACTTCTTTATTAGTTGCTAAGATTTGGACTTCCAAACTATAAAATTGAGTCTTCGCTTTTACATGAATGTTTTAGGCCTATGTCTTAACTTTCCATCTATATAGAGCAGACCTAAATCTAAGATCTATAGATATGACCCAATGACCAAATAGTGTTCTAGTTTGGGTGAACCAACATTTGTTTTCTAAGTTTGACTCTCTCTTTATTCTTTAAATTTTAGTACTTAAACTTATCAATTAATTCTTTTATTTATATGATAGGCATGCATTTAAGATGAACATTTACCATAAATTAAAGGTATCTTATGGTATTAGACTTGTTATTATAATATATGCTTCGGTTAAGTAGTTATTAATAGGTGTAAAATAATAATGTAAAATCTTGATAAATCTACACTTTTAAGCACTAATCATGAATCATGAGATGAAGCAATTCTTATAGTGTTAGGGCATTACATGCCCTTATTCCCTCAACAGAATGGGGTTGTAGAAAAAAAAACAGACATTTCTTAGAAATGGTTTGAGCCACATTATTTGAAGCTAATATGCCCTTTCATTTTTGCGGCAAGTCACTTACAATTGCATCATATATAATAAACAAAATCCCATCCCGTAACTTAGACTTCCATACACCACTTGATACACTAAACCAAAGTTTGTCCTTATCACTAACACTAAAGCTGACCCTAAAAGTCTTTGGCTGCACTGCATTTGTACACATACCAAAACCATACCTGCCATAAACTTTAACCATGTGCTCTTTGATATATCTTTATTAGATATGGTCTTAATCAGAAAGGATATTGGTGTTTCCATCCACCCACTAAAAAATTATATGTTATAATGGATATAAAATTCCATGAACACTAGATATACTTTCCTACAATAGAGACTACAAATCAGAGGGAGGAAAGTTTTCACATATAGTCCCTTGGCAATCAAATTGAGAACATAAGTCACATTTTACCTAAACCTAAAACACTAGAATAGGAACTAGCATAACTAAAACATATGGATGTAGTAACTAAGCCAACAACACTTGAGCTTTAACCATGTGATCATCTTAATATAGTTGTAGCATATATTACAATAACAATCTTCTCCACTTGATGCTTCCATTCCTCTTAAGTCACCATCAATTCATGAATCACAGGTAAACCTTGAACCTTTAGTCTACATACTTCCTAATCATATCACAAGAGGAATTCCTAGGGTTAGCTATAAACTTGTTTGTACTTCTACCCTTAAATACCTACTAAATAATTATGTATCTTACCATAGGCTATCAAAGGCATATGAATCATTTACAAATCAATTGTTTCCTGTATATGTTACTAATAGTGTACAGGAAGCTATCAAGGACCTTATGTGGAAAAATGCAATGAATGAAGAAATAAAATCTCTCTAAAAAAATGCAACATAAGAGGTGATCGACTTAATTGCTAGAAAAAAACCCTTAGGATGTCAATGGATTTTTTCAGTCAAATACAAAGCTAATGGTGATATTGAGAGGTTTAAAGCTTAGCTTGTGACCAAAGGATACAATTAAATGTATGGGGTTGATTATGTAGAAAATTTTGCACTTGTGGCTAAAATAAACACAATCCCTATTCTCTTGTCATTAGCTGCAAATTTTGACTAGCCATTACATCAATTTCATGTAAAGAATGCATTCTTGCATAGGAACTCCATAAAATAATATATAGAGAGCTACCTCTAAGATATCAGTTACTGGTTAAAGGAAGCAAACAAGTTTGTAAACTGTGTAAATCATTATATGGATTAAAGCAATCACCAAGAGCTTGGTCGATAAATTTACAAACTCAATGAAGGCATTTGGATACCAATAGAGTAGTTCTGATCACACTCTATTCATAAAGCATAAGGAAGGGAAGCTCATGATATTGATTATATATATTGATGATATAATGGTGATAGGAAATGACTCTATTGAAAAGGAAGCCCATAGGAAATGACTCTATTAGAAAGGAAGCCCTGCAAACTTATCTCTCTTGAGAATTTGAAATAAAAGATCTTGGACCTTTAAAGTACTTTTTAAGAATTGAGGTCTTGAGATCTAGACATGGTATACTCTTGTCACAACAAAAATACATAATTGATTTACTTAATGAAGTTGGCATACTAGCTTACAAATAAAGTGACACACCTGCTACTAAAAATATCAAGTTAAGTGCACTCTTAAATAAGATTCCTGCAAATAGAGAACAATATTAGAGGCTAGTATGATGATTGATATATTTTACAAATACTAGACTTGTCTTAGCATAGTCACTTAGTGTTGTTAGCAGGTTTATACACTTTTTAAGTGTAGAACATATAAAGGCAATAATGCATATGTTACAATATTTGAAGTCTTCTCTAAGTAAAGGAATTATATTGACTAAAAAAGACTCTGAATATTAAAGGTTATAAGGATGTGGATCAGGCTAGCTCAATTGATGCTAGACGTTCCACTATAGGAT
Source organism: Populus ilicifolia (assembly GCA_015708895.1). Taxonomy (NCBI): domain Eukaryota; kingdom Viridiplantae; phylum Streptophyta; class Magnoliopsida; order Malpighiales; family Salicaceae; genus Populus; species Populus ilicifolia. The sequence goes on from SRLM01004046.1 coordinate 28,845, forward strand.
ATTTCATATTTGTTGGGGGAAATCTGGTTATATGGTGAAGCAAAAAACAAGGAGTTATTGCTAGTTTAGTGTAGAAGTAGAGTACAAAGGTATGGCTAAAGGTGTTTGTGAGCTACTATGGATTAAAAATTTGTTGTAGAAACTTAAGATTTCATCAACATTTCATACGACATTATACTGTGATAACAAAGCTATATGTGACATATCTCACAATCCTATTCAATATGACTAAACAAAGTATGTGGAGATTGATAGACACTTTATTAAAGAACAACTGGAAGCAAAGATAATTGAAGTTCCTCATGTTCGATCACAAGATCAACTTGCTGACATTCTCACCAAAGCAGTATCAAATAAAGTCTTTCACTAAGTATTAGACAAGTTAGGCATGAAAAATATCTATACACCAACTTGAAAGGGAGAGTAGTGATTAATACTTAAAAGTGTATTTTTATCAAGGTTTTAGATCATCATTTTGCACTTAAAGTATCAATAACTCCTTAACTAAAACATGTTTTATAATAACATATCTAATAATATAAGATACCTTTAATTTGTGATAAATATTAATGTTAAATGCAAGCCTATCACATAAATAAAAAGATTGATTGATGAGTTTAAGAGCTAAAATTGAAAGGACAAAGAGATGGCCAAACCTAAAAAAGAGAAGCTGGTGCAGTCAAAACCAAAATACTGTTCGGTAATTAGGTATATCTAGAGCTATAGATTTTGGATTTAGAACTACTTTATATGGATAAAAATGTAAAACATAGGCCTACAACTTTCATGTGGAGCCTAAGATTTAAAAATTCCAAGTCCAAATTATAGCAACAACAAAGAAATCTGAATCTATCCTGCAACCCGAACACTATTCAATGTTTAGCCCATATCTGGAGTTCTAGAAATCCAACTAACAATTTGTTTTCTTAGAAAGCTAAGACAATTTTCTAGAATATTCATGTTTAAGTGGTTTTAATTTTGATGTTATAAATGATGATTTTGGCAGACAAGAAAAGATAAGGATTGTCATCAAGTTAATAGTTGGCCACCTACTCATCAATTAGTCATCAAATCAATAGTTTTCAATTTTGGCCTATAAAAGAAGCATTTGTCATATATTTAGGCATCTTGGTTTCTAGATCAAGATCATGTTCTTGCTTTCTCTTTTTGTGTTTTTTGTAATGTTTAAGATTCGTTTTCATTAGTATCAAGTTTATGCCTTTCATTTTCTTTTCTTTACTTAGTTAACTTTTATCTTATTTATGTTCTTATTTTGTCTATTTATCTTTCTTTCATTCATTATGCTTAGCTAAGTTTGTTATGTCAAGGTGAAAAGATTACATTAATGGTGTAAGAATAAGTATAATATAAACTCAACAAGGACTAGAATATTTGACTATCATGGTTCCTATTTGTTATCTTGTTTACTTTTAATACTTTGCTTGTTAAATAACTAATTTAGATTTATGTTATATAACACTTGCTACAACAAATACTTGGCATTTTCATAACTCATACTGTATGGTATAATCAACACCTGTGTTATAAAAAGAACTTGATTTGTCATTAATATAAGTTATAATCATTAATGCGAGATAACATTTACAAGTATTAACATTAATCGAATGAGATAACTAATTAACAATTTATAATCTGAGTGGAACCTTCTTTGTGTATGGTTTCCAATTGAATAATAAGAGTTTGTATTATACTTGTTTGAAATACCATTAGTAAATCCTCTAACCTTGACATTTATTATTATAATTTTTTAATCCTTACGTTAATCATTCATCTTAAAGTTCTCATTAACTTCTTCTTCTTCTTCTTCTTCTTTATTGTTATTATTATTATTGTTACTACTATTATTACTATTACTAATATTATTATTATTGTTGTTGTAATTGTTATTGTTATTGTTATTGTTATTGTTATTATTATTGTTATTGTCATTGTTGTTATTATTACTATTGTTGTTGTTATTGTATTGTTGTTGTTTATAATTTATACAATTAGCCTTATTGTGATTCGACCCTAGTCTTGCTGGGTTATTCATTATTTTGAAACTATTGTACTTAGGAGAATATATCAATCTTTTGGTCATGTCAAGTTTTTGATGCCGTTGTTGGGAAGGTAAATTATTATACAAATTATAGTATTTGTTTTATTTTATTTTTTTCAGTTTTCTACACGTGCATGAGAGTATGATCATGTACATTGAGTGGTAGAATTTATAGGGTATCCTCATCATTTTCAAAACATATGGTCGAAGAAGATAATCAATCACTTCATAATGAGAATAATGAGAATAATAGTGTTAGAACAGTTAGAGACCACATGAATCCCCCAAGAATAGGTGCACCTTCATGCATAATTTTCCTCCCTAATGCATCTCATTTTAATTTTAAGTCAGGTATTATTTAACTTTTACCTTTTTTTCATGACTTAGATTTAGAAAATCCATACTTATATTTAAGAGAATTTGAAGAGGTCTACAACACGTATAATGACTCAAATTGTAGAATGAACACCATCAAATTAAAGTTTTTTTTTTCATTAAAAGATAAAGCTAAAACTTAGCTATAAAATTGGATCTATTCGTGCTTGAGATGAAATGCAACAACAGTTTTTTTTAAAGTTTTTCCATTCTTATAGAATAAACTCTTTCAAAAGATCAATCATTACTTTCACTCAAAAACTAGAAGAAACATTTTATCAATGTTGGGAGTGAGACTTGCTTAATACTTATCCTCATTATGGTTTTGAAACGTGGAGATTGGTTTCATATTTTTATAAAAGGTTAACACCTAGAGATTGGCAGATGGTTGAATTGATGTGTAATGAAACTTTTGAAGATAAAGACCCTAATGAAGCAATGAAATACTTAGACTTGTTAGCTAAAAATGCTTAATATTAGGACACCGTAGGTACTTATGAGGCATCAAGTAAAACTCAACATGTTACATCTAATGGAGGCATGTATAACCTTAGAAAAGATCATGACCTTTAAGCCAAGTTTGCATCCTTAGCTAGAAAAGTTAAGACACTAAAGTTGAAAAAAAATGGTCAATTAAAATCTATTTAAGACATTGTCTATTAAATTTGTGAAACCAATGAACACTCAACTAATGATTGCCCAACCTCGCCTTCTTTTAAGGAATGTCAAAAAGAATAAGCTCATACTTTAAACAATTTTCAAAGGCCCAACCATAACCCATGTTTGCAAGCATACAACCTTGGTTAGAGAAATCACCCAAATTTTAGTTGGAAGAGAGAAGCATAAACTTCATAACCACCGTTTCAAGCATACTATAATTTTCAAAATTCTTATGGATATACACCTCCTTATGCTCCATCTTCTAGAACAAATTTTGAGGAAACTTTGTATGCATTCATCGAAAAGCAAGAAACAATCAACACTCAACTTGCTTAAAGCACGACAAATTTTAAAGATACTCTTGCAAAATTGATATCTGCTCTTAGTTTCTAAGAGAAAGGTAAGTTTTTATTTTAACCACAACAAAATCTTAAGGGACAATACAATACAAATAAAAGTAATTCTGAAAGCCAATACATGGATTAAGTCAAATCAGTCACTACCCTTCACAATGGTAAGGTTATTGAAAAACCCTCTGTAACCTTATGAGAAAGATGATGAGTTAATCTCTGAAAGTAAAGAAGGGGTTGAATATGAAAATTACAAAGAAAGACCATTTCCCGACTAATTGTAGGAATGGACAGATGAAACTATCTTTTAAAAACATGACATTGAAGATGCATATTTTCAATATTTGCAAACAACCTGGGGATAATAATGATTCATAAGAAGTAAATCTTATTGATGAATTAGTTTATAATCAATTTGAATCCACCGTAAGTAAAACAGAGTTTGATGAATAAGAAGATGTGTAAATGGTTTATTCTTATGAAGAAATCATATATGAAAAAGACACCGAAAATGTTGATATAAATCTTTTGTCAAGAGTGACAACAAATTTGACATTTGACTTCACACTAATCGATGATTAATTTCCTAATGAATCCTTACTTTCTCTTAGTTCAATGCCTTGGTATGATAAAAATATTAATTTTCTTGCTTCAGGAGATTTGCTAATGATTAGTATTTAAAAGTGCATTTTTATCAAGGTTTTATATCATCATTTTGCACTTAAAGTATTAATAACTCCTTAACTAAAACATGTTTTATAATAATATATCGAATAATATAAGATACCTTTACTTTGTGGTAAATGTTCATTTTAAAAGGAGGTCTATCACATAAAGATAGGATTGATTGATGAATTTAAGAACTGAAATTGAAAGGACGAAGAGATGGCCAAACTTAGAAAAGAGCTATTGGTGTAGTCCAAACTGGAACACTATTTGGTAATTGGGTCATATCTGAAGCTGTAAAGGTCTACTTTATATGGATAGAAAGGTAAGATATAGGCTTACAACTTTCATGTAGAGGTTTGGTTTTTAAAAGGCTATTTTGTAGTCCAAATTATAATAACAATGAAGAAGTCTGAATCTATCCTATAACCCATACAGTATTTAGTGTTTAGCTTATATCTCGAGTTCTAGAAATCCAAATGACCACAATTATTTTTTTCTAGATAGATAAGACAATTTCCTAGATTTTTCATTTGTACAGTTCACTACTATTCTGATATTAATAATGTTATTTTGGGTAGACAAAAAAAGATAAGAATTGACACCAAGTCAAGAGTTGGTCACCCACTCATCAATTAGTTATTTGATTTTGGCCTATAGAATGAGGCATTTGCCATATATTTAAGCATCTTGATTTCTAGATCAAGATCATACTCTTGCTTTCTCTCTTTGTATTTTTTGTAATGCTTAAGTTTTGCTTTTTTTAATATCAAGTTTATGCCTTTCATTTCCTTTTCTTTACTTAGTTAACTTTTATCTTATTTTGTTTATTTATGTTTCTTTCTTTCATTATGTTCAGCTAAGTTTATTATGTCAAGGTTAAAAAGATTACACTAATGGTGTAAGAATAAGTATAATATAATCTCACCTTAATGTTTGATACTAATATGTTTTTTATTTGTTATATTGTTCACTTTTAATAACAAATACTTGACACTTTCATAGCTCATGTTATATCGTATAATTGACACTTGTGTTATAAAAGGAACTTGATTTGTTGTTAACTTAAGTTATAATCATGAATGCCTGACAACATTTACAAGTATTGACATTAATCGAATAAGATAACTAATGTAATTATGTTAACAATTTATAATCTGATTGGAACTTTCTTTGTGTGTGGTTTCCAATTGAATAATAAGAGTTTATATTATACTTGTTTGACATACTATTAATAGATCTTATAACCTTGATATTTGTTGTTATCATTGTTTAATCCTTACGTTGATCTTCCTTCTCAAAGTTCTCATCAATTTCTTCTTCTTCTTTATTATTACTATTATGATTATTATTACTATTATTACTATTACTATTATTATTGTTGTTGTTGTTATTGTTGTTGTTATTTATAATTTATATAATTAATCCGGTCTTGCTAAGTTATTTATTACTTTAACACTATTACACTTAAAAGAAGATATTAATTTTTTAATCATGTCATATAATATATTGCCATTATCTTCTAAGAAGTTGTGATTAAAACTCTTAATTGTTATAATATATATTATAATATATACCATGTGTTTATTATTGTTGTTGTTGTTATAATATATACCATGTTTATTATTGTCATTATGCATCTTCTATTCTACAGGGAGGAGAAACCTGTAGAAGGGACTATAAAGAAGCCTTCTGCTTGTATTTTTAACATGAATGAATTACACGAAACTCATTACTGAATTCGTTATGTTTGTCCTGCTGAAATTTGATTTATGGTCATGAACTTGCAATAAAAGGTAAAACGATACAAATGACCGAACCATTTGTAATTATAGATTCCTTCAGCATATGTCTTGTGTTATTTCTCATCCTCTGTATCATCAAACTTTTCGATAGAATTCACACTTGTTATGCCCAAACACTTCAAGAGTTTCGAGCACCTTAACCTCCGATTTGTAGTCATTGTATAGTTATTACGTGTTTCTAATACAGTAATTGTTTGCATTTTGAATAGCGAGTTTATCGGAGACTTCCTGCACAATCTTAATCATCCTATATGTTCCCGCTAAAAGGTTATTTACATGGTCATGGATTCGCAATCACCAACAAAGATCATATCACGTAAAATCACGCAACAGAACTTGAAAATCAGAAGAGCTTATTGCTGTGGAGGAATGCTCTCATAAAGTTGATCATGACTGGTGCAGTTATATGCTCCTTCAGAGGAGGACTTGTCATCTTCTCTACCAGCTTGCTTCCTGCGTGTGAGCAAATTGTCCGAATGCCAGTGATTAGTAACAGATGTAATCTATGTGAACTGCTTGGACCGAAAATCTTAACCCATGCATTCCAAAATGTCAACAAATACACATGTGAACCCTCTTCTGTCAAAAGTATAGAACCAATCAAGGGAAAAAAAGCAGCAACTGATAAATACAGCTATCAAAATCATTTAAAGCCTTGCATACAAGCAACATCCTAATTGTTCTAACACGGGAGCCTCCATAATGTGCCCTCAAAGAAGCTACATGATAACATGCATCTGCCTAACAATGCGAAGACCTGATTGTGTTCTTGAAGCACAAGAGCTTCAAGTGGGAATTGCTCCTTCCTATATTAGCAACTTAGGTGTAATTCAAGAGTAGGACGCAAAAACTAATCTTAAATGCAATGAACATGAAACATATATCACAGGAAATAAACTAAAGCAATACCATGAGTGGATAACACATTACCTTGACATCTTCAGCTGTTCTCCTTTTCCTACATCCTTCAGCGAAACAAAGGATGGTTTGTATGCAGTTGCATATTTGCTCCCCTGAGTCTGACATATTCTAATAACTTTCATGAATTTTATTCTTGTGTCATAAATAACAAAATGTTCATGATTGTTCATCATCAAGATCAATCCACTGTTCAAGAAAATCAAGGGCTCATATAGGTTTCAAAAATCTAGGTTTCTACCGGTAAACAGTTTGGTCCAGGATTGCTTGTTCCCATACTCCTTCATAACCCATATTTCAAATTGAGTATCAGAACAAGTGTTGAAGAAAGACACGCCCAGACAACCTTCAAAAACTGTCAAAGTAACATCGCCCTCATCATAGCGAGGCAGCAAGGACAATTGGCTAAATTGCTCATTTTCAAAGTTAAAAGAACCTATACTATTCACACAATCGTCTTCATCACGAAGTTCCCAATGGATTGATCCGCACACAAAACTATCGAACATGAAAATATCAAGATTGTGAAGAGCTTTGTGAATACTTCTCCATCTCCCTGTACCAATCGTGTATATTTCAGCCTCAGGTTGGGAATCAGGCCCTTTCTTCGAGTAAAAAGTGTGCAAAACTTTGTATTGTTTAGTAATGGCATTGTAACCCAAACGGAAACTACTCTTATGCCCTGTACCTTGACCAGCAGCGAGTGGAATGGAGATATACTCCCCCAATATTGGATTGCACAAATAAATGTCATCAGGGGAGTCGTCTTGGAGGGTTTGAGAAATGCAACGAAGCCCATTACAAGAGTTTCCAATCAAGAAATCATTATTATAGGGTAGGTTGATTTCCTGAACAATCTTCATTTCTTCAACAACACGGAAGCGCAAACCAACAGGCTTTCCAGTTATTTGGACAAGCTGGAGGCTTCTTGATTCAGGATTGTTGGATATGGTTTTGACTAGCAAGCTGGTGGGTGATCTTTCAAGATGGAGTTTGGCAAAGAAAGACTGTGAGATGAAGTGAAGCCAAGTCTTGCAAATACACTGGCATGGGCAATCTTGATAGTATATCCATTATCAAACAGGATGCAAGCTTATTCATTAGACATTCACTGCTTGCAATGACAATAGGACTTTAAGAACTTGATGCACTTTTTCTTGGATTATCATCCATGGAGAGGGTGGTTTCTTGGTTTTCTTTAGACTGGTTTGCTTTAAGAAATCGAGAATTGGAGGCGACAATATATAGTTAGGATTGGGAATGACTTCTTTCAAGGGTTTTAATTGGCTCATGCAACCTTTTTATTCTAATGAACTTGGTCAATCTTGGGCTTCAATAGCAATTTTCCCCAGGTACAGTAGCATTACGACGATGAGGTATAGGGAGACGTATCAAACTTAAAATGACTTGAAATCTGAACATGTTCAACCTAGTTTATGCTCTATATTTTCTGAAAATAGAGGGCGGTTTTAACTTTGGCTTGTGGTTGCATTGTTTAGATGATTTTTCAACCTAGAAGGACCATCAAAACGCCATCTCTGCACCACCCGTTTGGAAGAAAATTAGTGCAGTAATTTAATATGGAAGAACAAAAAGAAATTTGTGAGGAAAACATATTTTATTAAGTGTTTTTCTCTTCTATATATCTACTTTCTCTCTTTTACATTTATGTTTATGCTTATTATTATAATTTTATTTCCAGCTGTCCTAAACAATCAAATAATTAAACTATACAAAAAAAATCTAACCTATATAGAAAAATAATTATCTGAATTAAATAATTAATTATTTAATAATTAGTAGACCAATTCATTTAATTCAACTAATCTGCTAGTTGAGAAATCTAGTTTACTTTCAACTGATCTATCATTTTAACTAATATATTGCTTCATCTATTTTTCAGAAAAACTAGATATCTAGTTTACTTTCACCATTCCCTCCTTAAACTTGATTTCCTATATGTCTTAGCATTTCTCTCATCTTGGAAAAAACATAATGATTGAGTGAATTTGTGAAAATATTTGCAACTTGATCTTGAATCTTTACATACTTAACTTTAACTTCCTTGTTTGTAATGTTATTTTATAGGTAATGAAATATTATGTCAATGTACTTACTTCTATCATGAAATATTAAATTATTTGTTAAGGTAATAACTGATGAGTTGTCAACATAAATTTCTATAAACTTCTCTTGTAGCATTTGTAACTATTTTAATAATGTTGTTAGTCATATGAAATGACAAATATATGCTATAACAACTACATATTCAGCTTCACAAGTTGATAATATAACTATATATTGCTTTTCCTAACTCCATATGAATGTTATGGATCTTCAGTTGTAATATTTTAATATAAATAAAAAAAATAATAGAAAAAGATAATAATGCCCTTAGAGGGATATATATTAAGTATAAAGGAATGATGCTTACTGAGGTAACTGCATATGAGTTTATATATATAAATAGAAAGAGAAAAAAGATAAAGATCTAAAATTAAAAAGAAAGGATTGAGAGGAGAGAATTAAAAGAGAAGAAGGAAGATAATCAGCTGAAATAAGTTGTTAAGATACAGTTTATGCTTTAATATGTATAAAGGCTGTTATTAGCTTTGATTTTAAATTGGTTGAAGATTTTATTTTGGGTTTGATTGATTAGTTGATTAGAATATTAAGAGTTAATTGTTATATATAATAGTTTATTTATTTGATTTTGAAAGATTTTAGGTAACAATAATGATTTTGAGTTATGGTTTGTTTAAATGATGAATTTAAGTTAAATATTTTGGTAGATAAGTAGGTTATTTATGGAAAAATTTGGGCTTAAGGTTGAAAATGATAAATTTCAGTTTGGTTCCTCAATTTATGAAAATTATAGTTTAGTCCCTAAATTTTGAAAAAATACAATTTAATCTCATAAGAAAAATTAGAGATCCCAAACATAATTAAGGATGAATTAAAAGCAAAGTTTTAGTCTAATTATGAATTTATGATATTTTTAGTTTGGTCATCCAATTTGACCCCTAAAAATTTGATAAAATTCTAGATTGATTCATAGTTATAATTCTAGTTTTTTTAAGACTGGTGTGATGAAAAATTGAGATTTACTTGGTGAATTATTATTAAATTTTATAATTTTTTTTTGTTTCAAATTAGATTTCAAGAAAGTCATTTGATTTTTAGGTTTGAAAGAACGACTAGTTTAGTTCATAAACATATACGATTATAAGTTAAACCCTAAGTTAAGTGTATTAAGTAGTTTGTATGTTGTTTTTGAGTTGTTTTTTAATATATCTTCTTTTGTATTTAAATAATCCTAATATTCTACTTATATGATTTAGTAGGATTCCTTTAGACATATGCTTTTGAGATCTTTTGCTTTTGAGTCAAGTAAGTGAATAATATTTCTTATGCATGAGAAATAATATAAATATTGGAATTGTTCATGTGAAATGGATCATATTTCTTGATTATATATATATATATATATATTTATTATTATTTTTGTTATGATAAGACATGATTATTTGTTGAATCTTAATTCTAAATATAAGATATGTGTACATTTGATTTGATAGTTTCTTGTTTGATTAATATCGTAAGTTGAGCCTTAATATATGATTCTATTTATTTGATTATGATATAACCCTTTGTCTTTTTAGTTAGAATACATATACTAGGATGGTAGTGTTAGTTTTTATGCACATCATATATAATATCGAGTTGGTCGAGGGTATCACCAACCTATGCGAACTGATTATCATACAGTACAAAACTAGATGCTCATTGTATTTTGATTTTCTAATGAGTATTACCTTATGGTATTTCTTATTATGGTCTACTTGTGAAACTCTTCTAGAAAAACATAAATCCAAACTTATGTATATTCCTTATCATAGTATTACCTTATAAGTGTATATTAAATGTTATTTACCCCCTGAGTTGTTAAATTCACCTTCTCATTATTTATCCCTTTCAGACTTATAGCTTATTAGCAGGTCATTTTTGTTAGACCTTCAAAACCTGCTTTTTTGTTATAATTAGTACTTTTTGATTATTTCTAGTTAGTGTTTCATAATTATAGGAGTTTGTATTAAGTTATATTATGAAGTAAATTTTATTAATAATATTATATTGAACTCTGATTGAGTTATTTAAAGAATACATTTATTTATAAATTTGGATTTGTATAGGTATGGAACACTAGAATAAGGCCTTATTTATGTGTCGATTATAGATCTAAGAATTGGGTCATGATATCAATATAAAAGACAAAATCTATAGTGCTCTTTCTATCATTTATATTACCAACCTAATTACTATCACTATAACCTACAAGATCCAAACTATTAGATGATACGACTAAAAAATTAATGTCTTCTCTCAAATATAGAAGTGTTAAAATAATAAATAACTCACAAGATCGAAGTCGAACCACATGAAGGTTAACTATAATAATAATAATAATGAGTTAAAGAGAATAATGATGGTGGTGGTGGTGGTGGTGATGGTAATGAGTTAAAGAGAACTTTAAGATGTCAGATTAAACAATAATAAAAACAATTATGAAAGTTAAAGGATCAATTAATGATATTTTAAATAAGTATAATATAAACTCTTTTTATTACTAAATTAGAAATCACACACAAAGAAGGTTTCAATTGGATGATTTGTCATTAATAGCTCATTATAAATTATCAACATGATCATATTAATTATCTTATTTAACTAACACCAAACTTTTAAATATTGTCAGAAATTTATGATGGTAACTTAAGTTAACAACAAATTAATTTGTTTTCATAATATAAGTGTAGGTTATACTATACAGTTGACTATAAAAAATTAAGCATTTGTTGTACCAAGTGTTATACAATACAAATTTAAACTAATCATTTAACAAGTAATGTATTAAGAATTAACAATGTAAAAATAATAAGATATGTTAATTGTAAACTTTCTTAAATATAAGTATTGAAGTCCATATTGAGTTTATATTATACATATCCTAACAACATTAGTGAAACCTTTTCATATTGACATAATAAACTTAGCTAAATAGTATAAAGAAAAGAAACATAAATAAATAAGATAAAAAAATAATTATATAAGTATAGTAAAGGAAATGAAAGGTATAAATAAAATATTAATGAAACTATAACATGAAATAAACTAGAACATTAAAATTAAAAAAAAAAAGCAAGTAAGGAAATTATCTTAATCTAAAAATCAAGATGCTTAACATGACCAAAACATTGATGTCTTCTCCAAGTGTAGCAGTGTCAAAGTAATAAATAACCCGACAAGACTAGGATCGAATGATTTATATCATTATTTTGCACTTGAAGTATCAATAACTCCTTAACTAAAGCATGTTACTTAATAACATATCTAATAATATAAGATCATTTAATTTATGGTAAATGTTCATTTTAAATGCAGACTTATCATATAAATGAAAAGATTGATTGATGAGTTTAAAAACTGAAATTGAAAAGACAAAGAGATGGCTAAACTTAGAAAAAAGATGCTGGTGCAATCTAAACTGGAACACTGTTTGGTAATTGGATCATATCTAGAGTTATAGATCTTGGATTTAGGTCTACTTTATATCGATAGAAAGGTAAGACATAGACCTACAACTTTTATAAGCCAAGATTTAAAATGATCATTTCCAAGTCCAAATTGCAGCAACAATGAAGAAGTCTGAATTTATCCTACAGCCTAAATATTGTTCAATATTTAGCCCATATCTGGAGTTCTAGAAGTTCAAATGACCGTTATTTTTTTTCCTGGAATACTGAGACGATTTCCTACAATTTCATATTTCAAATGGTTCCAATTATTATGTTATAATGATATTTTAGGTAAAGAATAAAAGATAATGATTATCACAAAATCAAGAGTTGGTCACTCACTCATCAATTAATTGTCAAATCAATAGTTTCTAATTTTGGCCTATAAAAGGAGACATTTGCTATGTATATAGGCATCATGGTTTCTAGATCAAGACCATACTCTTGCTTTCTCTCTTTGTATTGCTTATGTTGTGCTTTCATTAATATCAAGTTTATGCCTTTTATTTCCTTTCATTTACTTAGTTAACTTTTATGTTATTGATTTTCTTATTTTGTTTATTTATCTATTTTTCTTTCATTATGTTTAGTTAAGTTTATTATGTCAAGGTGAAAAGGTTACACTAATGGTGTAAGAATAAGTATAGTGTAAAATCAACATGAACCTTAATGTTTGATAATAACATGTTTTGTATTTGTTATCTTGTTCACTTTTAATACTTTACTTGTTAAATAGTTAATCTAGATTTATGTTGTATAACACTTGATACAATAAATACTTGGCACTCTTATAGCTCATACCATATGGTATAACTCACACCTGAACTATGAAAGGAACTTGATTTGTTGTTAACATAAGTTATAATCATGAATACCTAACTAAATTTACAAGTATTAACATTAATCGAATAAGATAACTAATGTAATCATGTTAACAATTTAAATCTGATTGGAACCTCTTTTGTATGTGGTTTCCAATTAAATAATAAGAGTTTATACTATACTTGTTTAACATACCATTGGTGGATCCTCTAACCTTGACATTTGTTATTGTCATTGTTTAATCCTTAAGTTTGTCTTTAATCTCAAAGTTCCTATCAACTTCTTCTTCTTCTTCTTCTTATTTATTATGGTCCACTTTATAGAGTTGTAGATCTCGAATTTAGGTCTACTTTATATAGATGGAAAGGCGAGACATAGGCTTGCAACTTTTATATGGAGGTTTGGTTTTAAGATGGTCATTTTCAAGTCCAAATTATAGCAACAACAAAAAAGTTCAAATCTATCCTACAACACAAACACTGTTTAGTATTTGACCCATATTTGGAGTTCTAGAAGTCCAAATGACCTTAATTTTTTTCTTAGAAAGCTGAGATAATTTCCTAGTACTTTTATAAGCAAATGGTTCAAATTTTGATGTTATCTATGATGTTTTTTTGCAGAAAAAAAAATAAAGAATGTCACCAAGTCAAGAGTTGACCACCTATTCATCAATTAGTTATGAAATCAATATTTCCTAATTTTAGCCTATAAAAGGAGGCATTTGCCATGCATTTGAGAATCTTGGTTTCTAGATCAAGATCATACTCTTGCTTTCTCTTTTTGTATCTTTGTATTGCTTATGTTTTGCTTTCATTAATATCAAGTTTTTACCTTTCATTTCCTTTCCTTTACTTAGTTAACTTTTATCTTATTTATATTTTTATTTTTTTATTCATTTTTCTTTATTTCATTATGTTTAGTTAAGTTTATTATATCAAGGTGAAAAGGTTACACTAATGGTGTAAGAATAAGTATACTATAAACTCATTATGGACCTTAATGTTTGATACTAACATGTTTTATATAGGTTATCTTGTTCACTTTTAATATTTACTTATTAAATAGTTAATTTAAATTTATGTTGTATAACATTTGGTACAACAAATACTTGGTACTTTCATAGCTCAATCGTATGGTATAACCTACATCTTTGTTGTGAAAGGAACTTGATTTGTTGTTAACATAAGTTATAATAATGGATATCTAACAATATTTACAAGTAATAGCATTATTTGAATAAGATAACTAATATAATCATGTTAACAATCTATAATCTAGTTGGAACCTCCTTTTTATGTGGTTTATAGTTGAATAATAAGAGTTTATATCATACTTGTTTGAAATATCATTAGTTGATCCTCTAACCTTGACATTTGTTATTATCATAGTTTAATCTTCACGTTGATCTTCCATCTCAAAGTTCTCATCAACTTCTTCTTCTATTATTATTATTATTATTTGATTACTACTTAAAAGTGTATTTTTATCAAAGTTTTATATCATTATTTTGCACCTGAAGTATGAATAACTCCTTAACTAAAACATGTTTTATAATAACATATCTAATAATATAATGTACACTTATTAGTGCAACCTTTTCCACAAATTAAAGGTACATTATATTATTAGATATGTTATTATAAAACATGTTTTAGTTAAGTAGTTATTGATATTTCAAGTGCAAAATGATGATATAAAACCTTGATAAAAATGTACTTTTAAGTATTAATCACACCCCCCAATTAGCTTATTATTAGTCTTTAGTAATTAAAGTGTTAAAATAGAAAAAATAATTTCCAAATTCCACAAAACAAGTTATTCATCATTCAACTTCCATTAATCTATTCAGATCAGCAAACTCTCATTAAATTTATATGTGTGCTTAATACATCTTAAACGAGATATTGATAAACCTTTCTTTTGTGATCAATACATCAACACATAGTTATAAGGCTTTACTTGGAACAAAAAAAAAATTTGTTCTAATGTTCAAGGTTACCTTCCTTAGGTTAAGATTTTTTTTTTAAAAAAAAAAAAATATGTAACTTAAAACATAATGTATCTTTAACTCATGTAATGAGCTTTTTACTAATGACTCCCAGATCAGTTGAGCTTAGGGCATTAGATTTTGAGACACCCTTAGGAGCTTAGTAGCTCGAGTTGCAGATACTGATATGTAAATAGTGTAATGTCTAATTCCATTAAGCTTTTCTCTTCAACCTATGTAACAAGCGTTGGGCCAATAGCTTTCAAGTCAGTTGACTTTAAGGTATTAACTATTAAAACACCCCTTCAACCTATGTAACAAGCGTTGGGCCAATAGCTTTCAAGTCAGTTGACTTTAAGGTATTAACTATGAAAACACCCCTTCATCCTTAATTTCTTAGGTTAGGAAGGCTACAAAACCAAACTTATTTATATTTTTATTATCATTATTTTTTTATATAATTTATATATTACCCTTTTTTCTTAGTTGTTACCTTTAACAAAAAAACATAAATAATATAATAATCCAATGTGCAACCTACAATCACATGTTAAAGTGTGTATGTGAAAATTAAGGTTTAAGAATACATGTTAAATGAGTATATGAGTATAATTAAGTTATAATAATACGAGAGTTTATAAACTTGAATATTTCAAGAAGTATTATGATAGATCTTGTTAAGAATGGTTATTAAGATGCGTCTCAAGAGTCACTTTAACAAAAGAGCTCCTTTACTCTAGCATCATGATAATAACAATTTTGCATACAATTTAAGAAATAGAAAACATAATTAGTTAAAAAAAATTTTGTCAACCACTTCTCTCTCCTCCTAAACAAAATGAGACATTGTCCTCAATGTCCTAAAGTAGAAAGATAGAGTATAGAAGACATAACCTGAAATAACAAACATGAAATACACTTAAACAAATATAAGAAACAACAAAATACAATAATAAAACCAAAAAATGCAAAGATTCATAAATAAAGACTCAAATCCAATCTAAGCTTTTTATGGTTTTCCTTTGATGATCAATTTATACGACTCATAGAGAGATCAATTGTAGGAATGATAGATTATAGTTGGTTAATGAATTGTTCAGCAATAACAATAAACATTATGATTTATTGTGCAAAAGATGTCAGAAATTTCTATTCCACAATATGATCAAGAAATGACAACAACTTATCATAATAACTATTAAAATTTAACAGACATATAGGTTTATAGTGAATATACAGTTGGGCCCAAGAAAAAATATGAAATATCTCTTTCAATGTGCTGAGACCACCTAGTATGGAAATAAAGGCAACAACATGGTGAAACATTGCTTTCATTTGAGCATACATTATAGAGACCTGTACTAAAGCTTTAAGGATGACCCCAAAACTTGACTACCTCCTAAAAATACAACTATTGATACACCTCCTATTAAACCTAGATTGCCTCCTCTATATACTAAATAAATCTCTCTTTTAGCTAGCATCTGACTAAAATGATTTGCTGATTCTAAAAACTCCTTTTCTTTCTTAGAACTAGATCCACCGAAAACACAAACATTTCTTATTTAATAACCTGAAGAACTAGCCATTTCTACACACTTCTATATTTGTTGAATGTATGAGTTGAGTAGAAAAAAAAGAAATGAAGAGAAGATTTTATAGATGAGAAATTGAAAAGGCAATCATACCATCTATATGTAGGTTAGTTGGAGTCTCTCTCTCTCACACACTCTTTCTCTCTCTTTATTTATTTGTTTATTTTTAGAAAAATATGTGTATGTACAAGTTGTTGTGATTGTGGCTCATTTCCTTTGATTTTACATTTAAAAACGACTTAAAAGCCCTTTACGGGTCAAGGATAGGCTTCCCATCTAGTTTTCTTAAAAATATGGTCCTTTTTAGTCAGATTCCTAAAACTAAGTCGATCATGTGCTTTATGAAAATGAGATCATAAATCATGAATTGCACGATGCACATTTCCACTAGGATGTGTCTCAAGAGTTAAGAGAAGATTATCTAAAGACTCCTTACTCAGGCTATCTTTAATTAATTATATTTTATCCTCACGGTTTATAGATATCATTTCTAAAGAATGACATTGTGCATTACAAGTTCATCTGGCACATCGATGACAGACTTTCAGTTGTTTTACATGATGTTTTTTCGCAAAAATGCTTTTACCTATTCTAGGCATATGTAAAATGAAGGAATTAAAGGACTCACATGATAATCAGACCTTTACTTCAATCAACCAGTGAATATCTTTAGGAATTTTATGATTTATGAACGTCAATCTTGTACATCTAACACTGTAATTTTTTGTAATCACATTCTGAGGTAAAGCGGGAAAATACTTTTTTAATTTTTCAAGATTAGTGTCCATTTCAAATGAGAATTAGAAGAGAGATTTAAAAAATGACACAAATATATACTTAAATATCAGTTATTATGGGAAACTAAAAGAACTAACTTAAGTCACGAAGTACCATTGTTCGTTATTTGACTGGGGTGAGAGAAACTAGCAAAAATCACTCAAAAAAGCATAAAAACAATATGAGAAAAAAAAATCAATCTTTATATATAGGATCACCCAATTTAATAGAGTAATTTTCAACTGAAAAATTATCAAAGTAAACTTTCAAATGATGTCCATTTACTTGGAAAACATTGTCATTCTTTGGATTCTCAATATCACAAGCCCCATATGGATACACATGCTTCACAATAAAAGGACTGCTCCATCTTGATCTTAGTTTTCCAGAAAATAAATGGAGTCGAGAATTATAAAGCAAGGCTTTCTGACCAACATTGAATGTGTTTTCTCAATATTTTCTTGTCATGAAACTCTTTGATTTTTACTTTATGAATTCTTGAATTTTCATATGCATCATTTCTTATTTCCTCAAGCTCATTTATTTATAATTTTTATAGTTGACTTGCATCATCAAGATTTGAATTGTAAACTTTAACAGCTTAATAAGCTTTATGTTCAAGTTCCGTAGGCAAGTGACAAGGTTTTATATAAGGTGACATACCTAATGATGTTTTATAAGCAAATCAATAAGCCTAAAGTGCATCAATAAGTTTTAAAGATCAGTCTTTCTTATTAGTGTTCACTATTTTCTCCAAAATTTATTTAATCTCCCTATTAGCAAGCTCTACTTGTCTACTTATCTAATGGTGATAAAAGGTGGCAACTTTGTGTGTGATTCCATATTTCTTCATTAAAGACTCAAATGGCTTGTTGCAAAAATGTGTTCCACCATCACTTATCATGGCTCGAGGGATTCCAAATCAACTCAAAATATTTTCTTTCAAAAACTTTATCAATATTTTGTGATCATTGTTTCGACTTGAAATTGTCTCTATCCACTTTAAAACATAATCCATTATGACTAATATATACAAGAAATCAAATGATGGAGGGAATGGACCTATGAAATCTATACCCCAATAGTTAAAGATCTCAATGACAAGAATAGGATTTAAAAGCATAATGTAACATTTTGAAATAGATCCCAACTTTTGACAATTCTCACAAGTCTTGTAGAATGCTTGTAAGTCTTTAAATATAGTAGGCCAATGGAATCCACTTTGTAAGATTTTTTTCAATTGTTTTTGTTGATGAGAAATGGCCCCTATGTGCCTTAGAATGACAAAATTTAATGACACTACTAACCTCATTATCAGGAATGCATCTTCAAAATATTTGATTAGGATAATATTTGAATACATAAACATTATCTCAATAAAAGTTCTTAACTACTTTCAAGAACTTTCCTTTATCTTAAGTACTCCAATAAGCTAACAATTTTCAGAAAACAAGAAAATTTACAATATTAACAGATCAAGGCACTAGAGAGACAAAAAGTAAAGATTCATTAGGAAAGTAGTTATCGATTGATGTGATGTCAATTTTTGAATCTATTATCAATTTTAACAAATGATTTGCGACAACATTTTTTGTGCCTTTCTTGTAGGATTCATATGATTTATAAGTGTTCTAACACGGTTGTTCCCCCCCAACAGTGTTGAAAACTTGACATGACCAAAAGATTAATGTCTTCTCTCAAGTATAAGAATGTCAAAGTAATAAATAATCCAGTAAAACCAGGGTCAAACTACAGGGAAGTTAATTATATAAATTATAGATAACAATAATACAACAAGAATAATAACAACAATAGTAGTAATAACAATAACAACAACAATAACAATAATAATAATAACAATAGTAGTAGTAGTAGTAGTAAAGAAGTTAATGAGAACTTTGAGATGAAAGATTAATGCAAGGATTAAACAATGATAATAACAAATGTCAAGGTTAGAAGATTCACTAATGGTATGTCAAATAAGTATAATATAGCTCTTATTATTCAATTGAAAACACATATATAGAAGGTTCCAATCAGATTATAAATTATTAACATGTTTACATTAGTTATCTTATTTGAATAATGTTAATACTTATAAATATTGCGAGGAATTTATGATTACAACTTATGTTAATAACAAATCAAGTTCCTTTCATAGCACAAATGTAGTTATACCATACAGTTGGGCTATAAAAGTACCAAGTATTTGTTGTATCAAGTCTATATTAGTATCAAAGAAGATAACAAACATAAAACATGTTAGTATCAAACATTAAAGTTTTTGTTGAGTTTACACTATACTTATTCTTACACCATTAGTGTATCCTTTTCAACTTGATATAATAAATTTAACTAAACATAATGAAAGAAAAGAAACATAAATAAACAAGATAAAATAAAATATAAGTTAACTAAATAAAAAAAGGAAAATGACAAGTATAAACAAGAGCTTAATGAAACAAAACTTAAACATTACAAAAATATAAAGAGAAAAAGCAAGAACATGATCTTGACTTGAAAACCAAGATACTAAATACATGGCAAATGCCCTTTTTATAGGTAAAAATTAAAAAATATTAATTTATTGACTAATTGTTGAGTGGGAGGCTAACTCTTGACTTGGTGATAATATTTATCTTTTTTTTTTCTGAACAAAATATCATTACTAACATCAGAATTTAAACAAACTCAAATCATTGAAGTTTTAGGAAATTGTCTTCGCTTTCTAGCTAAAACAATTAAGCTCATCTGGACTTTTAGAACATAAGATATAGGTTGAACACTTATTAGTACTTAAAAGATTTTTTTTATCAAGGTTTTATATCATCATTTTGCACTTGAAGTATCAATAACTCTTTAACTAAAGTATGTTTTACAATAACATATCTAACTAATAATTTATGGTACCTTTAATTTTTGGTAAATATTTATTTTAAATACAAGCCTATCATATAAATAAAAGGATTGATTGATGAATGTAAGAATTGAAATTGAAAAGACAAAGAGATGACCAAACTTAGAAAAGAAATGTTGGTGCAGTCTAAACCGAAATATTGTTTAGTAATTGGGTCATATTTAGAGATGTAGATCTCGGATTTAGATCCATTTTATATGGATAGAAAGGTAATACATAAGCCTACAACTTTCTTGGGAGCTCAAATATAAAAAGGCTATTTTCAATTCCAAATTATAGCAACAATGAAGAAGTCCAAATTTAACCTGCAACCTAAACATTGTTTAGTGTTTAGCCCATATTTAGAGTTCTAGAAGTTCAAATGACATCCATTTTTTCTTTCCTACAAAGTTGAGATAATTTCCTATAACTTTCATGTTTCCAAGAGTTCGTCACCCACTCATCAATTAATTATCAAATCAATAGTTTTCAATTTTAGCCTATAAAAAGAGGCATTTTCCATGCAGGCATCTTGGTCTCTAGATCAAGAGAAAGGTAAGTTTTCATCTCAACTATAGCAAAATCCCAAGGGGTAATACAATGTAAATACAAGTAGTTCAAAAAGTCAACACATAGATCAAGTCAAATTAGTCATCACTCTTCGTAGTGGTAAAGTTATTCAAAAACCAATTCTTGAACGTTGTGAGAAAAATGATGAGTCAATCTCTAAGGGTAAGGAAGGGGTTAATTCTGAACATTGCAAAGAAAAGATTAATTCCCTACCAGCACTTCCATTTCCTTATGTCATGACCAAACAAGAAAAATCAAGGATGAAAAAGGACAAAAAATATTGATGCGAATCTTTTATCAAGAGTGACAATAAATTCAACATGTGACATCACACTAATTTATGATTACTTTTCTATCGAATCCTTACTTTCTCTTAGTTTAATGCCTTAGTTTGCTAAAAGTATTAATTTTCTTGCTTTAGGATTTTTGCTAGCTCGCTAAAATACCGAAGATTAAATAAAAAATTTTAAGTGACGTGTAAAATTTTTATTAGGATAACCCTTACTTATTCAATCATTGTCCTGATTAAATATTTTAAAGATGCATTCCCGACAATGAGGTAAGTAGTGTCATTAAATTTTATCACTCTAAGGCATGTGAGAATCATTTTTTATAAAAAAAAAGACTGTAGAAATCTTACAAAGTGGATTTTACTGGCCCACCATGTTCAAGGACTCACATGCATTTCGCAAAACTAGTGAAAATTATCAAAAGGTGGGATTTACTTCCAAACACAGAGAGTCTTTAGATAATCTTTTATTAACTCTTAAGTCTCATCATAATGAAGATAAGCATCATGCAATTCATGACTTATAAACTCATTTTTCATAAAGAACATGCTTGGCATAGTCTTGAAAATCTGACTAAACAAAACCCTATTTGCTAGTTTTTAAGAAAACTAGATGTGAAGCCTATCCCCAACCCATAGAGGGCATTTAAGTTGTTCTTAGACGTAAAATCAAGGGAAAATGTAAGCCATAATCACAATTACCTATACATATATATATATATGTTTTTTAAAATAAATAAATAGAGAGAGAGAGAGACTCCAATTGGCCTATATATAGGTGGTATGATTGCCTTTTTAATTTCTTATCTATAAAATCCTCTCTTCATTCCCTTCATTTCTACCCAACCCATACATTCAACAAATATAGAAGTGTGTAGAAATGACAAATTTCTCAGGTCATCATATAAGAAATGTATGTGTTTTCGGTGGATCTAGTATTGGAAAAGAAAAGAAGTTTTTAAAATCAACAAATCATCTTGGTTAGGTGCTAGTGCTAGCTGAAAGAAAGATTTATTTGGTGTATGGGGGAGGTAGTTTTGGGTTAATGCGAGGAGTGTCAATAGATGTATTTTTAGAAGGTAGTCAAGTTTTGGGGATCGTCCCCAAAGATTTACCCCGAGGGGACATCATCGAAAAAATATTTAGAGAGGAACTACAAGTCTCCACAATTATTGCCTTACCAGGTGGTCTAGGCATATTAGAAGAGATCTGTTATATTTCATCTTGGGCCCAACTGCACATTCACTATAAATCGATAAGTCTATTAAATGTTAATAGTTATTATGATAAGTTGTTATCATTTCTTAATCATGCTATGGAACAAAAATTTCTAACATCTTCGGTATGATAAATCATAATCTCTACTGCTATTGTTGAATAATTGATTAACCAACTATAATCTTTTATTCTTGTAATTGATCCCTCTATGAATCACATAAATTGGTCATTTAAGGAAAGTCATAAAATGCTTAGATTGGATTTGAGCCTTTATTTATAAACCTTTATGTCTTTTGGTTTTATTATTGTGTTTTGTTATTTCCTATATTTGCTAAAGTATGTTTTAGGTTTGTTAGTGTTTGTTATTTCAAGTAATGTCTTCTATACTCTATCTTTCTACCTTAAGTCATTAAGTACAATGTCTCGTTTTAGTTGGGGGGTAATAGTTGATAAAAAAATAACTAAATGTGTTTTTATTTCATAAAACATGTGCAAAATTATTATTACTAGGATGATAGAATAAATGAGCTCTTTTGTTAAAGTGACTCTTGAAACGCATCTTAGTAACAATTCTTAACAAGGTCTATCATAATACTTCTTAAAATATTAAAGTTTATAAACTCTCGCATTGTTATCACTTAATTCTGCTTATATATTCATTTAACATGTATTTTTAAACTTTTATTTTCACACACACACTTTAATGTATGATTGTGGGTTGCACATTGAATTTTTATATTATTTATGTTCTTTTGTTCAAAGTAATAACTAAGAAAAAGGGATAGTATATAATTTAACAAAAAAAAGTGCAAAATAATAATAATAATAAAATATAGATAAGCTTGGTTTTGTAGCCTTCCTAACCTAAGTAATTAAGCCCAAATGAGTGTTTTAACACCTAATATCATATAGTCAACTGACTTGAGAGCTATTAAACCAATGCTTGTTACATGGGTTGAGGAGAAAAGCTTAAAGGAATCAAATATTGCACTATCTACATATTAGTATCTGTAACCCGAATTACTAAGCTCGTAGAGGTGTTTCAACATCTAATGCCTTAAGACCAATTTATTTGGGAGTCATTAGCTAAAAGCTCATTATATAGGTTAATATATATATATATATACAAAAAAATAAGAATTCTAACCCAAGGAAGTTAACCTTAAATATTAGAACATAAATTTTGTTTTCTTCCAAATAAAGCCCTATAACTACGTGTTAATATATTGAGCATAATAAAAAGATTTATTAATATCTTGCAGATATATAAATTTAATGAGAGTTTGCTTATCTAGATAGATTAATAGAAGTTGAATGATGAATACCTTGTTTTGTAGAATTTGCAAACTGTTTTTCTATTTTAACGCTTTCATTACTAGAGACTAGTAATAAGCTGTTTAGGATGGGTGATTAGTACTTAAAAGTGTATTTTTATCAAGGTTTTATATCATCATTTTGCACTTGAAGTATTAATATCTCCTTAACTAAAACATGTTTATAATAACATATCTAATAATATAAGATACCATTAATTTGTGGTAAATGTTCATTTTAAATACAGGCCTATCACATAAATGAAAGAATTGATTGATGAGTTTAAAAATTAAAATTAAAAGGACAAAGAGATGGACAAACTTAGAAAAGAGATGCCGGTAGAGTTCAAATCGAAACAATGTTTAGTAATTAAATCATATTTTGAGTTCTAGAAGTACAAATGACCTCAATTTTTTTCGAGAAAGTTAAGACAATTTCCTCAAATTTTGATGGTTTTAAGTGGTTTCAATTCTGATTTTATCAATGATATTTTGGGCAAACAAAACAAGATAAGGATTGTCACAAAGTTAAGAGTTGGCCACGGACTCACCAATTAGTCATCAAATTAATAGTTCTAAATTTTAGCGGAGGTATTTGCTATGCATTTAGGTATCTTTGTTTCCAGATCAAGAACATGTTTTTGCTTTCTCTCTTGTATTGCTTAAGTTTTGCTTTCATTAATAACAAGTTTATGCCTTTTATTTTCCTTCCTTTACGTAATTAACTTTTATCTTATTTATGTTCTTATTTTGTTTATTTATGTTTCTTTCTTTCATTATGTTTAGCTAAGTTTATTATGTTAAGGTGAAAAGGTTACACTAATAGTATAAGAATAAGTATAGTGTAAACTTAACATGGACTTTAATGTTTGATATTAACATGTTTTATATTTGTTATCTTGTTCACTCTTTAATACTTGCTTGTTAAATGACTAATCTAGATTTATGTTATATAACACTTAGTACAACAACTATTTGGCTCTTTCGTAGCCCATATCATATGATATAACTGATACATGTGCTATGAAAGGAACTTGATTTGTTGTTAACATATGCTATAATCATGAATGCTTAACAACATTTACGTATTAGCATTAATCAAATAAGATATCTAATGTAATCATGTTAACAATTTATAATCTATTTGAAACCTCATTTGAGTGCGGTTTCCAATTGAATAATAAGAGTTTATATTATACTTTGACATATCATTAGTTGATCCTCCAACCTTGACATTTGTTGTTATTATTGTTTAATTCTTACGTTAATCTTCCTTCTCAAAGCTCTCTTTATTATTATTATTATTATTGTTATTATTATTATTATTATTATTATTATTATACTATTACTATTAATATTATTATTAATGTCATTACTATTATTGTTATTATTATGGATTTGTTGTTGTTATGTTATTGTTATTTATAATTTATATAATTAACCTCCCTGTAGTTCGACCTTGGTCTTGCGGGGTTTTTATTATTTCAACACTCCTACACTTAGAAGAAGACATCAATCTTTTAGTCATGTCAATATTATAAAACATGCTTTAGTTAAAGAGTTATTGATACTTCAAGTACAAAATGGTGATATAAAACCTTCATAAAAATGCACTTTTAAGTACTTATTACACCCCCTAACCAATTTATTACTAATCCTAAGTAATCAAAGTATTAAAATAGAATTTTTTATATATATAAATTCCATAAAGCAAGGTATTCATCATTTAACTTCCATTAATCTATCCAAGTAAACAAACTCTCATTAAATTTATATATCTATTTTATACTTCTTAAATAAGATATTAATAAACCTTTTTTTTATTATGTTCAATGTATGAATACATAAATGATGATATTTTTATTAGAAGAAAACAATATTTTGTTGTATATAAGGTTAACTTCCTTGGGTTAGGATTCTCTCTCTCTCTCTCTCTTTTTAATATATACATATAACTTAAAACATAATGCATCTTTATCCTATGTAATGCTCTTTTGACTAATAACTCCTAGACCAGTTGGTCATAGAGCATTAGGTGTTGAGACACCCCGTTGAGCTCAATAATACATATATAATGCAATGTTTGATTCCGTTAAACTTTTTTTCTTAATTCATGTAACAAGTGTTGGGTCAATAGCTTCTAAGTTAGTTGACTTTAGAGTATTTGGTGTTAAAAGACCCTTTTTGGCGTAATAGCTTAGGTTAGGAAGGCTACGAAATCAAACTTATCTATGTTTTTATTTGTTTATTTATTTATATTTTTTCAAATTATATATTATCCATTTTTCTTAGTTGTTACCTTTAATAAAAGAATATAAATAATATAATAATCCAATCTACAACTCATAATCATATGTTAAAGTGTATGTATGTGAAAATAAAGGTTTAAGAAAACTTGTTAAATGAATATTTGAGCAGAATCAAGTAATAACAATGCGAGAATTTGTAAACTTGAATATGTCAAGAAGTATTATGATAAACCTTGTTATGAATATTGCAAATAACTATTGAAAAATATTTACCATAAGAGTTAATAAAATTCATCCTTACTCTACCATCCTAATAATAGCTTTGTCAAATGGTTTATGAAATAGAAAATACAGTTAGTTAATTTTTTTATATCAATTACTACCCTCAACCAAAATGAGACATTGTCCTCAATGTTCTAAGGTAGAAAGATAGAGTATAAAAGACATCACCTGAAAGACCAAACACTGACAAACTTGAAACACAATTAAACAAATATAAAAAATAACAAAATAAAATAACATGTTATTAATAAAACTGAAAGACACAAGGATTCGTAAATCTAAGCTTTTCTTAGTTGACCAATTTATACGACTCATAGAAAGATCAATTACAAGGATGAAAGATTATAGTTGGTCAATAAATTATTCAGTAATAGCATCAAAGATTATGATTTATCATGCCGAAGGTGTTATAAATTCTTGTTCCACAACATGATCAAGAAAACATAATAATTTATCATAAAAATCATTAACAATGAGAAAACCTATAGGTTTATAATGAATGTGAAGTTGGACCTAAGAAAAAATATGAAAGATCTCTTTCAATGTGCCCAAACCACCTATTAAGGCAATGAAGGCATCAATGTCTTTAAACATTGTATTCATTCAATCAGACATTGTAGAGACTTGTAGTTCCTCTCTAACTGTTTTTCTAATGATGTCCTAATTACTAGAGCTTTAGGGACGACCCTAAAAACTTGATTACCTCCTAAAAATATAATTATTGACACTCTCTTCATTAACCCAAGGTTGCCTCCCCTATACATTAAATGAATCTTTCTTTTAACTAGTACTTGACCAAGATGATTTATTGATTCTAAAAACTCTATTTTTTCTCAGGACTGGATCCACCAAAAACATAAATATTTCTTATCTGATGATTTGAGGAACCTGCTATTTCTAACAGTTTTATATCTGTTAAATGTATAGGTTGTGTAGAAATAAAAGAAAGGAAGATAAGATTTTGTACATGAGAAATTGAAAGTGCAATCATAGAGCCTATATATAGGTTAATTAGAGTTCACTTACTCTCTCTTTTTATTTATTTATTCATATTTAAAAAAAAAATATATGTATATACAAGTAGTTGTGATTGTAGCTCACACCTTCCTTTGATTTTATGTTTAAGAATGACTTAAACATTTTCTATAGGTCAGAGATAGGTTTCCCATCTATTTTTCTTAGAAACAGACAAATATTGTCTTTTTAAATCATATTCCCAAGATTATGGCAAACATGTTCTTTATGAAAATGGGATCATAAGTCATGAATTGCACGATGCATATATCTACTATGATGAGACTCAAAAGTCAATAGAAGATTATCTAAAGACTCTATATTTTGAAATAAATTTGACCTTTTGACAATTTGCACAGGTTTTGCAAAATGCATGTAAGTCCTTGAATATGGTGAGCCAGTAAAATCAATTTTGTAAGATTTTTATAGTCCTTTTTTTACAAGAAACGATCCCCACATGCCTTAAAGTGATAAAATTTATTGACACTACTTACCTTATTGTTAGGAAAACATCTTTAAAATATTTGATCAAGATAATATTTGAATAAGTAAGAGTCATCATAATAAAAACTTTATATGTCGCTTAAAAACATTCTTTTTTCTTAGTTATCAAAATGAGCTAGCAAAAATTCGAAGCAAGAAAATTGATATGTTTAGCAAACCAAAGTATTAAACAAAGAGAAAATAAAGATTCATCAAGAAAGTAATCATTGATTGGTGTGATGTCAAATATTGAATCTATTATTAATTTTGACGAATGATCCATGATAACATTTTCAGTGTCTTTTTTGTCCTCGATTTCTTCTTATTTGAAAGTTTCAAAGATTTCAGAATCATAATTGACTTTTTTTTTTGCTCATGACATGAGAAAATAGAAATACTGGTGGTGAATCAACCTTTTCTTTGTAATATTTAGGTTTAACTCTATCCTTACCCTTTGAAATTGACTCATTATCATTCTCACAAGGTTTAAAAATTTGTTTTTCAGTAACTCTATCACTGTGGAATTAGTGACTGATTGGACTTGATCCATGCGTTGGCTTTCAAAGCTGCTTGCATTTGCATTGTATTGCCCCATCGAATTTTATTGTGGTTAAAATGAAAACTTACCTTTCTCTTAAAAACTAAGAGCAGATGTCAATTTTAAAAAGGTATCTTTAAAATTTATCAGGCTTTAAGCAAGTTAAGTATTTATTGTATCTTGTCAATGCATGCATGTAATATTTCCTTCAGATTTCTTCTAAGAGGGAGAGCATAAAAAGGTGCATATCTATAAGAATTTTTAAAATTATAGTATGCTTGAAATGATGATTGTAAAGTTCGTACATTATTGTTATCACTCTTCCAACTGAAATTTAGGTGATTTCTCTAACTAGGGTTATATGCTTGTAAGTATGAGTTAGAATTGAACCTTTTAAAACTATTTAAAGCATAGACTTATTCATGGAGACATTCTTTAACAGAAGGCAAAGTTAGGCAATCATTGGTTGAGTGTTCATTGGTTTCACAAATTTAACACATGATGTCTTGAATAAATTTTAATTAATCACTTTTTTTCAATTCTAGTGCCTAAATTTTTCTAGCTGAAAATACAAACTTGGCTAGAAAGTCATGATTTTTTCTAAGGTTGTACATTCTTCTACTAGATATATAAAATTGAGTTTTACTTAGTGCCTTATAAGTGTCTATAGTGTCCCAATTTTGAGTATTTTCAACTAGCAAATTTAGGTACTCTATTTTTTTTATTAGGGTCTTTATCTTCAAAAGTTTTATTGGACATCAGTTCAATCATTTGCCTATCTATAGATGTTAACCCCTTATAAAAATATAAAATCAATCTTTATGCTTCAAAACTATGATGAGAAGAAGTATTAAGCAAGTCTCGATACCTATCCCAATATTGGTAAAATTTTCTCCTGGTTTTTTAGTGAAAGTGGTGATTTCTCTTTTAAAAGAGTTTGTTTTGTATGGAAAAAATTTCTTTAAAAACTATTATTCCATTTTATCCTAAGCACGAATGGATCTAGGTCTTAAATTTTGTAGCCATATTTTAGCTTTATCTTTGAATGAAAAAGGAAAAAATTTTAATATGATGGTGGTATTCATACTATAATTTGAGTCATTATACATGTTGCAAACCTCCTCAAATTCTCTTAAATGCAAGTGTAGATTTTCTAAATCTACGCCATGAAAAAAAGATAAAAGTTGAATAATGTCTACCTTAAAATTAAAATGAGATGGATTAGGGGGGAAACTATGCATGATAGTGCACTTGTTCTTGTGGGATTCATGTGGTCTCTAAGTATTTTAACATAGTTATTCTCTTTAGTCACATTATAAAGCGATTGATTATCTTCTTTGGCCATATTTTATGAAAATGATGAGAATACCCTACAAATTCTACCACTTAATATACGTGACCACACTCTTATGCATGTGTAGGAATAGAAAAAGAAAAAGAAAAAAAAACAAGAAGAAACAAAACAAAAGAAATAAAGTTAGATACAAGAAAAGTGAAAAGAAAAAAATAAAAAAAAATACTATAATTTATATAAGAATTTACATCTTTGGCAACGACGCCAAAAACTTGACATGACCAAAAAATTGATGTTTCTTCCCAAGTGCTAGAATGTCAAAATAATAAATAACATAGCAAGACCGGAGTTGAATCATAGGGAGGTTCATTGTATAAATTATAAATAACAACAATACAACAACAACAACAACAACAACAACAACAACAACAACAATAATAATAATAAAAGAAGAAGTTGATGAGAACTTTGAGATGGAAGATCAATGTGAGGATTAAATAATGATAACAACAAATATTAAGGTTAAAGGATCCACTAATGGTATTTCTAATAAGTATTGTATAAACTCTTATTATTCAATTGGAAACCACACACAAAGAAGGTTCCAATCAGATTATAAAATTGTTAACATGATTACTTTAGTTATCTTATTCGATTAATACTAATACTTGTAAATGTTGTCAGGTGTTGGTTATACCATATAGTATGGGCTATGAAAGTACCAAGTACTTGTTGTACCAAGTGTTATACAATATAAATCTAGATTAACCATTTAATAAGCAAAGTATTAAAAGTGCACAAGATAACAAATACAAAACATATTGGTATTAAATATTAAGGTTCATGTTGAGTTTACACTATACTTATTCTTACACCATTAGTATAATTATTTTACCTTAACATAATAAACTTAGTCGAACATAATGAAAGAAAGAAACATAAATAAACAAAATAAGAACATAAATAAGATAAAATTTAATTAAGTAAAGGAAAGGAAATGAAAGGTATAAACTTGATATTAATGAAAACAAAACATAAGTAACACAAAGATACAAAGAGAGAACGCAAGAGCATGATCTTGATCTAGAAACCAAGATGCTTAAATGTATGGCAAATGCCTCTTTTTATAGGCCAAAATGGAGAACTATTGATTTGATGACTAATTGATGAGTGGGTGGTTGTATCTTGAATTGATGACAATCCTTATTTTCTTGTCTAAACAAAACATTATTGATAACATCAAAATTTGAACAAACTTAAATCGTAAAATTTCTAGGAAATTATCTCAGCTTTCTAGGAAAAAAAATCCAAGTCATTTGGACTTTTAAAACTTAAGATATAGGTAAGATAATAAATAGTGTCTGGGCTGCGTGACAGATTTAGATTTCTCTATTGTTACTAAGATTTGAACTTTAAACAGCATAAAGTTTTGCCTTCCCATAAATATTTTGAGTCTATCTCTTAGCTTTCCATCCATATAGAACAGACCTAAATCCAAGATCTATAGCTTTAGATATGATCTAATTACAGAACAATGTTCCAATTTGGACTGCACAAGCATTTCTTTTCTAAGCTTTACCCTTTTTTTGTCTTCTCAATTTCAGTAATTAAACTTATTAATCAATTCTTTTATTTATGTGATAGACATGCATTTAAGATGAACATTTACTATAAATTAAAGGTATCTTATGGTATTAAAGTTGTTATTATAAAATATGCTTTAGTTAAGCAGTTATTGATACTTCAAGTGTAAAATAATGATATAAAACCTTGATAAAAATACACTTTTAAGTACTAACCAATTATTATTATTAACTTCTTTATGATTCGAGCTCTATCTTATTCAGTTATTTATTACTTTGACACTCTTTTCATTTCCATTATTTTCATCTTATATGCGTAACAATAATTTGTTCTGCATGTAAGGCGTCACCTGAGGGGGGATTATATCCTCATAGTTTGGGTTGGCCTTGTGCTAGCCTAGTCCAAATAGTTGGTCAAGTCCAGTCAAGACCAAATTTGTTAGGCTGATACCATCCCAACCCTTTTTAGAGCTGATTTGGTTATATTTAGGTCAACCCAGCCTAATACATTTAGATAATAATATAATATTAAAAAAAAAGAATTCTAAAAAAATTTCAAGGGTCATTTCAAAATATTTTTAATTTTATTACATGTTTTTCTACCGATTTTATATAAAATTAGGTTGTATTTTACACTATAAGATATAGATCTAGTATTAAAATATTTGGTTTTCTTCAAAATATTTTGTACAAAAATTCAAAAAGAAACTCAAAACTTTTAAATTAATTTTCCCTTTAAGAAAAATATTTTATTTTCAAGCATATTACTAGATCTTAAAAATTGTTCCAAGCATATATTCAAAAGCAAAAACAAAAAAATTGCATCTTTCTCGTGTTTTAAAAAGCAAAAAAATAATAATATAGATATCATAACCAGTTTATGATTATCTATTAAGATTTAACTAAAATATCAAAAACCCTTTTGTAATCATTTTGTTCATTTTTATATTAAGGTTTAGATATAGACATTAATATTTGAGGGTATAAAACTACACAATGGAATACACCCTTAGATATTAAATACAAAAAATATAAAATAAATATGATGTTAAAATTTAAACTTTAGAATGGTTAGAATTAAATCGAATAAGGTAAAGACTCTCACAAAGGAAGATCTATTTTAGGCCTTAGAAAAAGACCGGCATAGAAAAACTAGGCATAGAAAAAAAATCAAACAACAATGTAGTTTATCTCAGGTAAGGTGTGATTAGTACTTAAAAGTATATTTTTATTAAGATTTTATATCATTATTTTGCAGTTGAAGTGTCAATAACTTCTTTAACTAAAGCATGTTTTATAATAACAAATCTAATACCATAAGATACCTTTAATTTATGGTAAATTTTCATCTTAAATGCAGGCCTATCACATAAATGAAAGGATTAGTTGATGAGTTTAAGTACTGAAATTGAAAGGACAAAAAGAGGGTGAAGCTTAGAAAAGAGATACTGGTTTAGTCCACACTGAAACACTATTCAGTAATTGGATCATATATGGAGCTGTAGATCTCGGATTTAGGTCTCCTTAAATGGCTGGAAATGTAAGATATAGACCTACAACTTTCATAAGAAGGCAAGACTTAATTTTGTTGTTTAGAAGTCCAAATCTTAGCAATATTATAAAAGTTCGAATCTATCCTACAACCTAGACATTGTTCAGTGTTCAGTCCATATCTTGAATTTTGATACTCCAAATGACCTTAATTCTTTTTTCTTGGAAAGCTAAGATAATTTCCTAGAACTTTCATAAGTAAAGTTTGTTCAAATTTTGACGTTATCAATGATGTTTTCTTCATACAAGAAGATTAGGATTGTCACCAAGTCAAGATGTGGCCACCCACTCAATAATTATTCATCAAATTAATAGTTTCAAATTTTAGCCTATAAAGGAGGTAATTGTCATATATTTAGGCATCTTGCTTTCCAGATCAAGACAATGCTCTTGTTTTCTCTTTTTTGTATTTTTGTAATACTTAAGTTTTGCTTTCATTAATATCTTATTTATACCTTTCATTTCATTTCCTTTACTTTGTTAACTTTTATCTTATTTATATTCTTATCTTATTTATTTATATTTCTTTCTTTCACTATGTTTAACTAAGTTTATTATATCAAGGTGAAAGAGTTACACTAATAGTGTAAGAATAAGTATAGTGTAAACTTAACATAGACTTAATGTTTGATACTAACATGTTTTGTATTTATTATCTTGTTCAGTCTTAATACTTTGCTTGTTAAATGGTTAAACTATATTTATGTTGTACAACACTTGGTACAACAAATAACATTTTTATAGCTAAACTGTATGGTATAACTAACACTTATGCTATGAAAGGAACTTGATCTGTTATTAACATAAGCTATAATCATAAATGTCTCACAACATATTCATAGTATTATTCGAATAAGATAATTAATGTAATCATGTTAACCATTTATAATCTGATTAGAACCTTCTTTGTGTATGGTTTCTAGTTAAGTAATAAAAAGAGTCTATATTATACTTGTTTGAAATACCATTAATAGATCCTCTGACCTTAACATTTATTTTTATCATTGTTTAATCCTCACATTAATCTTATCATCTCAAAGTTCTCATCAACTTCTTCATCTTCTTATTCTTCTTCTTCTTTGTTGTTGTTTATAATTTATACAATTGACCTTTCTATGGTTCGATCTTAGTCTTGTATAGTTATTTATTACTTCGACAGTCCTGCACTTGGAAGAAAATATCAATCTTTTAGTCATGTCAGGGTGCACTATGGGTGATGCATTTTTCCTTTAGACATCTGTCCTTTAGTTAGACTCTCGCAGCCATAGATTTCCTAATAACCATAATATTAAATGATGACTTGTGAACCTTAATCATAATTTTATGATTAAACTCAAAACCCTTTCCCTTCCAATAACATACCTTTTAGAAGGCCTAACAAAAAGTGAAAGTCCAAACAACCCAACCGTCATTGCTGATTTCTGGATTGGCAGCGATGTTGTTTTTGCTACTGATTTTTGTATCGGCAATGACAAAGTTTTATGATAGATTTTTGAATCAGTGGCAACGCAGTTTTCACATCTGATTCCTAGATTAACAACTATGTAGTTTTTGCTATTGATTTCTACATTGACAGCGATAATTTTTTTTGTTGATCTTTGAATTGATTGCATCTGACACGACCAAAATATTGATATCTTCTCCTAGGTGCAGAGTGTCGAAATAATAAATAACATGACAAGACCAGGGTCAAATCACAAGGAGGTTAACCATAGAATAATAATAATAATAATAATAAGTTAATGAAAACTTTGAGATGTAAGATTAATAACAAACTTTTTTAGATATAAATATTAAAATCCATATTAAATTTATATTATAAATATTTTAACACTATTAATAAAACCTTTTCACCTTAACATAATAAACTTAGCTAAACACTATGAAGCAAAGAAATATAAATAAACCAGATAAGAACATAGATATAGTAAAGGAAATGAAAAGCATAAACAAGAGCTTAAGGAAAATATAACATGAAATAAAACTTAAACATTATAAAAATATAAAGAAAGAAATAAAGAGCATGATCTTGATTTGAAAACCCAAATGCCTAAATGCACGGTAAATGTCTCCTTTTATAGGCCAAAATTTAAAACTATTGATTTGATGACTAATTGTTGAGTGGATGACCAACTCTTGATTTGATAACAATCCTTATATTCTTATCTACCAAAAATATTATTGCTAAAATCAAAATTTGAACAGGTTGTTGTAATGAAAGTTCTAGAAACTTGTCTCAACTTTCTAACCAAAAATAATTTAGTGTTTTTAGATTTCTAGAATTTGAGGTATAAGCTGAGCATTGTTTTCACTATTGGTTTCTGAATTGATAGCAACTTAGTCTAATTGAAAGTTTAGGAAGCAATCAGGTTGTCTTAAAAAGCTAAAAGGAAGGGGTAAAATCGATTTTAGACAGACCAAAATAGGGACAAGAGAATGTCTAAAACAACCCCAAACACCCCACCTTATCTAATGTGAAGTATAAATGCAATGAGAGAGAGAATGTGACCCTTCATCTTCCTAAATAGTATATGCATGTTTAGCATAAACTAAACCAAAAACTAGCAGAGAGTACCTTTGTGAATGTGTGAGAAAAAGAGAGAGTTAAGATCTCGAGTTGAGGTTGAACAACTGCTTAAAGAGAATGGAAAAAAAAGCTAGAATGTGTGGGAAGAAATTGATAGAAGAAAAAGAACTAAAAGAGAAAGAAGAAGGAGAATCGGGAGAAGGGGAGAAGGAACTTTACCAAACTATCAAGATAAACTTAGATTCAAAAGGTATGAATCATATAATCTCTTCCCCCTTGTTCTTTAAACCCAAAACTAAAAATGATACAGAAGTCCTTAAAAAAATTGACTTAAGACCTCTAAGCTAGTTGTAAAGGAAACAAAACCCAATTAAGAGGATAAAGAAACAGAGATGAAATAAGGTAAAGTTTAGTTTCATAACATTTAACAAATAAAAATGTATAAATTAGAAAGAATAAAACATGGTAGAGGGTTGACCGCCTTAGTTATGGGTTGGTTAAAATGCATATATATATGTTATGCTAGGATTTAATGAAAGATTATGTGTTGGAATTAATGGTTTTAATGTGTGTTTTGCTGGGATTTGATGAAAGATCAACTATGATTGATGATTGCAATATGTGTGTTTTGTTGGAATTTAATGAAAGATTATATGCTAGAATTGATTATTGCATGCGATGTGATACATCCATCAAAAGATCTATTAGAGATTCTAGTTGGTCTAGTTACTAGGCTTAGGTCTAAGAAGTTCAAAAAAGCTTTCAGTGGACTTTAAAAGGATTTGTAATACTAAAGAGCAAGCCTTGATTAATCTGATCCATATTTAAGAAGGGCTTATTGGTGGAACCAAGACCATTATATAAGGATTGGGGGAAGAAGAATAGATTTTGATAGTTTGACCTTTCACTACTCGTTTGGTCATAACTGGAGCTACTAGTCAAATTTTGATGTGATTCTATTAGGGCTCGAAACTAGACTTACATACCTTTCCAATGGTATGACATGCTTTCTAATTGATTAAGATGAGAGAGAACCATTCATTTTAAGTTGGGCTTTCGCTCCTGTTAGACAAAATATAGAAACAACAAACTTGTTTAATTAGTTAGGCTATCAAACTTTATTTATTTTGAGAGGAGACATTTTATTTGGGCCTTAGACTTGTTTATTTTTTCATTTTAATTAGTTTGGGCTAATTTTAGCTCGAGTTGATTATTATTTAAATTGGGCATATATGAGACTTATTAGGGAAACTAGGGTTTTGGCTTGAAGTTTAAATACTCTTTACGAATAATTTTTTGGTAGACTTTTGATGATATTTTTTGCTTATAGCTGACTTTTAGGTTGCTCAATCTTGCTTCTTGATTGAACTTTCAACTTTTCTAAGAATTGATCATTATTTGTTGTGAATTTATACTTCATTTACTCATTTTCAAGTGTTATGATCAAGTTGGTTTATAGTTTTGTTGCCTTAGAGCAAGTTTTTTATTGTGATAAACTCATTCAAATCTCAATAAACTTAGATTAGATTGATCTTGGGGTCGCGAATTCCATTAAATTCTGCTAGGTTTCACATTGACATATATGTCTTTTGCTGAAATGTTATGATAGATTATATGTTAGGATTGATTATTGCATGTTTGTATGTATGTTCATACTAAAATCATGTGACTTTACTAGAACCTAATGTCAAATACGTGTTTGCAGCAAATCATAGATTCATTGCTGAAGTTGTATGTTCTACAATGAATTTGTAATTCGCTACTAAAATTGAGTTGTTTGCAATGAATTAGTATTTGTTACGGAATTGTGTGTTCTATAATGAGTTTAGGATTCTAAACTCATTGTTAAAGTGTATTGTCTATAATGAATTCGTAATTCACCACTAAAATTTAGTTGTTTGCAACAAGTTAACATTCGCTATTGAATTGTGTGTTCTACAACAAATTTAGGTTCACTAATTAAGTTGTATTGTCTATGGGGAATTTTCAATTCACTACCAAATTTGAGTTATATGCAACAAGTTAATATTTGTTGCCGAATTGTGTGTCATGCAGCAAATTTGGGGTTCACTATCGAAGTTGTGTTGTTTGCAACAAATTTGAAATTCACTACCACAAATGGAGTTGTTTGTAGCAAATTAACATTCACTGCCAAATTGTGTGTATTACAGTGAGTTTATGATTTGCAATTGAAGTTGAATGGTTTGCAGTGAATTACCATTTACTGGTGAATTGGGTGTTCTGCAGCGAATTTGAAATTTTCTATTGAAGTTGTATTGTCTGCGATGAATTTGTAAATCATTATTGAAATTGAGTTGTTTTTAGTGAATTAACATTCACTATCAAATTGTGTGTTCTGCAACAAATTTGTAATTCATTATCGAAGTTATATTGTCTACAACAAATTTATAATTTATTATCGAAATTGAGTTGTTTGCAACGAATTAGCATTCGCTGTCGAATTGTGTGTTCTACAACTAATTTGTAATTTGCTGCCAAAATTGAGTTGTTGCAATGAATTTACATTTGCTATGAAATTATGTGTTATGCAACGAATTTATGATTCGATGCTAAAGATGTATTGTTTGCATCGAATTTGTGAGCCACTATCAAAATTGAGTTATCTAAAGCAAAGTAACATTCGTTACTGAAAACATGCTGGTTGTAGTGAAGTAGCATTTGTTGTCAAAATTATGGCACTAACAGCAAAGCAGTTTTCACTACTGAATTGTATGGCCTACAACAAATTAGTTTTCATTGTCAATTTCTACAATAAGCTTCCTGAGCAAAAATTACTCAAATGCTTGTAACAATTTCATTATATGATGGTATAAAATGTAAAACACTTGAATGTGAACATATGAACTCTTAAATAAGTATGGTGATAAATATGATTCAAAGAGGATAACCAGATTTAAGATGTATTAATTTATGACCATTGATGTCTTAGGTGGTGTGGCCAGGATTGGACCATTGATAGGACAAGGACAACTCGTAGGTGGAGCAGGTAAGTGATTTCCACCTTCCTTTTTCATAACATTGATTTATGAAATGCTCTATCATGAATTGTTACCATGATGTTGACAAATGTCAAATGGGTAAATGTTGACAAATGATTGATTAGCTACGGATAATGGCATCCAAATGGGTAAATATTGACAAATAATTGATTAACTTTGACTAATAGCATCCAAATAGATGGTGGGACAAATGGTTGATTAGCTTTAGCTAATGACATCCAAATAGATGCCTAAGACAAATGGTTAATTAGTTTCGGTTAACAGCATTTGAAGTGGATAGTCGAGAAGAGTGAATGGTTAACCTCGACTAATGATAACTTAAGAGGATAACCAGATTTAAGATTATGGTTTGTTGCAAGAATTGATGCATTTATTTGTACTACAAGTCGTGCATACCAAGTACACAAAAGGAACTATAAATGTTAAGCTTCAAACATAGGATAATATTGATGCTTCATTAAACTGCTAGACTGCTTATTATTAATAAGTAATCGTATTCTTATAATTGTTTTGTACTACCGTAAGAACGTCACACCAATAAGGTGTCAAGGAAACCCAATATACGGGAATGTAAACTCATGTTGACATGACCAAGAGATTGATGTCTTCTCCTAGATGCAAGAGTATCGAAATAGTAAATAACTCGGTAAGACTAAGGTCGAACCATAAAGAGGTTAATTATATAAATTATAAATAACAACAACAACAACAACAATAGTAGAAGATGATGATGAAAGATCAATGTAAGGATTAAATAATAATAACAACAAATATCAAGGTTAGATGATCCACTAATTATATGTCAAACAAGTATATTATAAACTCTTATTATTCAATTGAAAACCACACACAAAGAAGGTTCTAATCAGATTATAAATTGTTAACATGATTACATTAGTTATCTTATTCGAATAATGCTAATACTTGTAAATATTTTCAAGCATTCATGATTATAACTTATGTTGACAACAAATCAAGTTCCTTTCATAGCACAAGTGTCGGTTATACCATATAGTTTATGCTAGGAAAGTGTCAAGCATTTGTTGTACTAAGTGTTATATAACATAAATCTAGATTAGTCATTTAACAAGTAAAGTACTAAAAAGTAAAAAAGATAACAAATACAAAATAGTTTAGTATCAAGCATTAAAGTCCATGTTAAGTTTACACTGTAATTAATATTACACACTTAGTGTAACCTTTTCACCTTGATATAATAAACTTAACTAAACATAATGAAAGAAAGAAAAATAGATAAACAAAATAAAAATATAAATATGATAAAAGTTAAATAACTAAAGGAAATGAAATGACAGGTATAAACTTGATATTAATGAAAGCAAAACTTAAGCAATACAAAAAGAGAAAACAAAAGCATGATCTTGATCTGAAAATCAAGATGTCTAAATACATGGCAAATGCCTTTTTTTAAAAGGCCAAAATTAGAAACTATTGATTTGATGAGTGAGTGGCCAACTCTTGACTTGGTGACAATCTTTATCTTCTCTTGTTGGCCCAAAACATCATTGATAACGTTAAAATTGGAACTACTTGAAAATATAAAAGTTGTAGGAAATTATCTCAGCTTTCTAGGAAGAAAAATTGAGGTCTTTTAGGCTTCTAGAACTTTAGATATTGGCTAAACACTAAATAGTATTCAAGCTGCAAGACATATTCAAACTTTTTCATTATTGCTATAATTTGAAATTGAAAATAGCCTTTTTAAATCTTAGGCTCCTATGAAAGTTGTAGGCCTATGTTGTACCTTTTCTTCCATATAAAATGGACTTATATCTTAAATTTACAACTTTAGATATAACCCAATTACTAAATAGTGTTCTAGTTTGGACTACACCAACATTTCTTTTCTAAGTTTTGTCATCTATTTATCCTTTCAATTTCAGTTCTTAAACTCATTAATTAATCCTTTTATTTATGTGATAGGCCTATATTTAAAATGAACATTTACTATAAATTAAAGGTATTTTATATTATTAGATATGTTATTATAAAACATGCTTTAGTTAAGGAGTTATTGATACTTCAAGTGTGAAATAAAACCTTAATAAAAATATATTTTTAAGTATTAATCATATGTCTATGTATGTATATTTTTATTATAAACTTATAATCATGCAAACATATATATCATATGTATATGTAAGATTTATTTTTAAATGAATTGTTATTTGATGTTGGTATATGGATTGTATCTTAATAATAAGAGAGAACAAGTTCATCAATTACCAACGTGATATATGTCAAGTGTATGTGTGTGTGTACTATTATTTTGGGCTTGAAAAGTTGGGGTGTTACACTCTCATTTCAAAGCGCGCCAATCACCAATCCTAAGAAGCTGGGTTGTTACAATTGGTATAAAAGCTCTTGGTCTTGATCTTGAGAATCATTGATATTATGTTACTGTGATAAATTTCAAGATGGTACACACTAGATAAAGGACACGAACTGAGTCGCCCTTCTTAGAAAGGAGAGGTAGGAGCCAAAGTGCTTAAGGTTGGCAAGACAAAGATCCCTTGGATGATATGGCATCTCATACTCTAGTAATAACACCTGAAAACTTGTAAAAAAAAGCTGTCATAGCCAGGGAAAGTTAGAGGCCTAACCAAACAGAGGAAGTTCCCCCAATTATAGTAGAATAGTAAGAAAGATTAGAGGCACAACCATTGATTATTCTAATTGGTGTGCCCCAGCTGCATGCAAATGTAGAACTCTTTGTACAAATAATTAAAGTAGTGACAGAGGGCATGGCTAGCTTGGTGACATAAACAACTCTCACCATGTAGATTCCATAGGTAGCCCCTATGAATGGAATGACTATAGAAAGCATGGTGTTATTGGTGCGATTACTCAAGATTATAAAGGAAATGGGTTGCGTATCATATATGGAGGAACAAGATGTAAAGATAGTCGAGAGATGGATAGGAAGGTAGAGAAGACCATGATCTAAATAAGCATACCTGAGGGTTTGAGGGTAAATTATACAACTCATTTATTATCCGATAGGGCCACGACATGGTGGGAAACAATTCAACTAATGCGCGCAATTGAGATACTAACTTGGAGTAAATTCTAGATAGAGTTTGAGAATTAGTTTTATTCCAGGTACCATCACAAGGTGAAGGAATAAGAGTTTTTGGCATTAAGACAGGTTGATATGTTGGTATTGGAGTACAAAAAGAAGTTTTCATGATCACTCATTGTTGAACCCACACTATGTGCCAATATAGGCTTGTATTAGAGAAAGCGAAAAAGGACATCAAGGTATAGGAAAAAAGAGAGATGGAGACTATTTCAATGGTAAAACACCACTTTTAAAGAAAGCTAAAAATGGAGTGTTCGAGCAATATAGAAAAAGGGGGAGTTTAATGGTACCACCCCACTCATAATCAAGTGGGAGGATAATGGTTAGGCAGTCATACTTGAGAGCAAACTATATAACTAGGATTGATGACCACAAGGGTGTTGACTATCCATCTTATGTAAGTATAGATAAAAACACCTTAGCGACTGCTCAGTTTCCTAGGGTAATGCTTTATGTGCAGGGAAGAAGGTCATAGATGGAGGAATTGTAAATGTTTAGGGCAAAGTGTCATTACTGTAACAGAAGAGGTCATTATAAAAAGGACTGCCTTAATAGCTGCACTAGACAAGTATAGAGCTATACGTAGTCGTGTCGGAGCCACCAATAGTCAAGCACCAAGAATCGGTTGATGAAATCTTCTCAATCATGAGAAAACTCTAGTCGAGGGAGACCAAGGGCACAAAATGATTGGACCCTAAGGAAGGTCTTCCACCTAACGTAGAAAAAGGTTATGGCTACATTAGATGTGGTGGAAGGTACGCTACTAATGAATAATTTTAATGTGCATGTGTTATTTAATTTGGGTATCACCCACTCATTCATTGCTAGGAGAATTGTCACTAAATTAAGAGAAAAGAGTAGAAGTAGTAGAGAAAGGGTTAGTAATTAGAACTCCAATGGAAAACATGGTTGAAACAAATATTATGGATGTGCATGTAGGGGTTAGTCTATTGGGTATAAAACAAAAATGGACTTGATTACCTTGGGGTTGCATGATATTGACACAATCCTTTGGTTGAGTAAATATAAGGCCCTAATAGATTGTTATGCTAAAACTGTTACATTCCAAATGCTTAAAGGTGAGAGGATGATTTTTAAAGGAGATAGAATTCTCAAATTGATTGCCTTATCATTGGCTATAATAGCCTAGCAACGTTTGAGAAAGGGATGTATGAGATACCTCACATACATCTTAAACTTTGATGATGAAGGTATATGACTAAAGGATATTCATATGGTGAAGAAATTTCCAAATGTGTTTACCAAAGAACTACTAGGACTACCCCTAGAGCGAGGGGCAGAGGTGTCTATAAATATTTTTCCTAAAGCCCCATTCATAGCCCAACAACCATACTAGATGGCTTCGGCAGAATTGATCAAGTTAAAAACTCAACTATATAAATTGTTAGACAAAGGGTTTATACGACCTAGTAATTCTCCTTGTAGATTGTTGATTCTATTCATAAGAAAGAAAGATGGAACCCATAGACTTTGTATTGACTATCACAGTTGAACAAAATAATGATGAAAAACAAGTACCAGTTACCTCAAATAGATGATTTATTTGATCAATTAAAAGGAGTGAGGGCATTTTCAAAGATAGATCTAAGATCAGGGTACTATCAGATGAAGATTAAAGAAGCGGATGTAACAAAGACCGTATTTAGAACCTGTTGTGGACACTATGAGTTTTTGGTGCTACTGTTTGAGTTGACGAACACCTCATCCCTTTTCATGGACTTAATGAATT
This sequence comes from Populus ilicifolia, assembly GCA_015708895.1. Lineage (NCBI taxonomy): Eukaryota > Viridiplantae > Streptophyta > Magnoliopsida > Malpighiales > Salicaceae > Populus > Populus ilicifolia. The sequence continues at coordinate 72,115 of SRLM01004046.1, forward strand.
GGGTTTTCTAACCATAGTTTGATAAGTTTTTAATGGTATTCATTGATGATATATTGGTGTATTCAAATTCCTTCGAGGAATATGAAGAACACTGGAGGCAGACCTTACAAACCTTCAAGGATCGTCAAGTTGTATGCAAAATTGAGTAAATGTGAATTTTGGCTAGAGAGAGTGACATTTAAAGGACATGTTATATTAATTGAAGGTGTTTTCGTAAACCCCTAGAAAGTCGAAGTAGTCTTGAAATGGGAAAGACCAACTTCAATCACTAAAATACTACAAGAAGTGCATACCAATTACATAAATAAAATACAAATGTTATGCTTCAAACATAGGATAATGTTAATGATTCATTAAACTATCAGACTGCTTATTTTTATTAAGTAATCACATTCTTATAATTTTTTTGTATGCAACAGCACCAATCAAGTGCCTAGAAAACCTAATACAGGGGAACCTACTTTTGTAAGGAATTATGTAGTTGCATTCTAAATCACGATGTATTTTATATGAATTAATCTACCAAATGTATAACTATTATTACATCTTTCTATTTAAATTCATGATGACTATTAGTAAGATAGGAATGCAAACTCATGTCTATATATATATATATAATGTGAACTTATAATCATGCAAACATAATATTATATGTATGTAAAATTCATTTTTAAATGAATTGTTGTTTGATGTTGGTGTATGAATTGTATCTTGATAATGAGAGAGAATATGTTTACCGATTACCAATATGATGTGTGTCAAGTGTGTGTACCATTGTTTCAGGCTTGAAAAGCTAGGTTGTTACACTCTTATTTCAAAGCGCGCCCACCCTGACATCGCTCACATGCTTAGTGATTGTCCTCCAAAGGTTAATATAAGGCTTATAAAAAGTGTGAAGATAGAGGCCTTGAGTAATATTAGTTTGCATATCAACCACCACCATGTAAACAATCAAGCGAAAGATAGTTTTATGAGTATTATCTATACTAAAGTTATTGGGATACTGTGACCTCACTTAATCTAAAGTTGATATTATGTATATTCAATGTGTAATGAGTAGTATCTAAAGACACAAATCCATAGCAAATATATGCATGATAACATGAGTAAATATACATGTTAAGGCTATAAAAAAATGACAACCAAATGAACACAACATAACAAATATTATAACAATTAATAAACAAAAATCAAATCATAGTCTAAAAAACAAGTCCTCACTAGAGTTATTATTTTGTTGCACCTGACATTACGACAACCATAAAATTTTAAGGAAAAAAAATATTTAGCATCTTGTTCTTAAAGATGAAAAAAGTCTAGTTTATAAAGTTGTCACTTGGTATTATGATCACTACAAACCTTAACTAGTCAATAGATATTCTATGGTGTGGGACTAATTACATAAAAGAGAAAATATTATCACCCATTAAATGTCCTAGTTGAGGCAAATTGTATTGCTAGTTTTGTCTTAAATTGCTAAGGATTTGTTATATTATGTTATTGATTGTCTGTCTATAATATTTTTGACTCTAGCATCATTGAATATTCAAATACAAATACTTCAAACTTTAGTGCTGACAAAAATTATATGAAAAACATGTATAATCTTTCTAATTATGACGTCGATGAATATTAAGGTTTTAAAACTAATTTTTGAATTTAATGTTAATATTCCTAACTCTAATTGTAGTAAATATTAAGGGTTTTTTAAATTTTGATATTAGTGAATATAAATACTCCTGACTCTGATACCAATGAAATAAATTTATTTGAATTAACACATATATATTGAATATCAACCCAACAAGCCTTTTAATTTTAACAAAGTTTTAATGAATTTTATAAAGTTGTTATAAAATCAAAAAATTATAAGCCAAATATTTTTGTATTATTTTTTTTATATATATAAAAGAATGCTTAAAAAAAAAGTCAAAGCTAAATGATTAGTACTCAAATGTGCATTTTTATCATGGTTTTATGTCATCTTTTTGCACTTAAAGTATCAATAACTCCTTAACTAAAGTACATTTTATAATAATCTATCTAATAATATAAGATACCTTTAATTTGTGGTAAATGTCCATTTTAAATGCAGGCCTATCACATAAATAAAAGGATTGATTGATGACTTTAAGAACTTCAATTGCAAAGGCAAAGAGATGATCAAACTTAGAAAAGAGATGTCGGTGCAATCCAAATCGGAACACTGTTCGGTAATTGTGTCATATCTAGAGCTATAGATCTCAAATTTAGGTCTACTTTATATGGATAAAAAGGTAAGATATAGGCTTACAACTTTCATATGGAGCCCAAGATCTGAAAAGGCCATTTTGAAGTCCAAATTATAGCAACAACAAATAAGCCCGAATCTGTCCTCCAGCTCGAGCACTGTTTAGTATTTTGGCCATATCTAGAGTTCTAAAAGTCGAAATGAGCTGAATATTTTACACAAGAAAGCTGAGACAATTTCCTAGAACTTTCATGTTTTCAAGTGGCTCTAATTTTGATGTCATCAATGACGTTTTGGGCAGACAAGAGAAGATAAAGATTGCCACCAAGTCAAGGGTTGGCCATCTACTCATCAATTAGTCATCATATCAATAGTTTCCAATTTTGGTCTATAAAAAGAGGCATTTACCATGCATTTAGGCATCTTGGTTTCCAGATCAAGATCATGCTCTTGTTCTCTCTCTTTGTATTCTTTATGCTTTGTTAATATCAAGTTTATACCTTTCATTTCCTTTCCTTTGCTTTTTTAACTCTTATCTTATTTATGTTCTTATTTTGTTTATCCATTTTTCTTTCTTCCATTATGTCTAGCTAAGTTAATTATGTCAAGGTGAAAAGGTTACACTAATGGTATAAGAATAAGTATGGTATAAATTTAATATGGATTTTAATGTTTAATACTAACATGTTTTATATTTGTTATCTTGTTCACTCTTTAATACTTTGCTTGTTAAATGACTAATCTTGATTTATGTTGTATAACAATGGGTACAACAAATGCTTGGCACTTTCATAGCTCATAATGTATGGTATAACCGACACCTGAGCTATGAAAGGAACTTGATTTGTTGTTAACATAAGTTATAATTATAAATGCTTGACGAAATTTACAAGTATTAGCATTAAATGAATAAGATGACTAATGTAATCATGTTAACAATCTATATTCTGATTGGAACCTCCTTTATGTGTGGTTTCCAATTGAACAATAAGAGTTTATACTATACTTGTTTGACATACCATTAGTGGAACCTCCAACCTTGACATTTGTTATTATTGTTAATCCTTACTTTAATATCTCATCATCATCATTATTATCTTCTTCTCTTTTTTTATTACTACTACTACTAATACTACTACTATTATTATTATCATTATTATTATTGTTGTTGTTATTGTTGTTATTGTTGTTATTGTTATTATTGTTATTATTGTTGTTGTTGTATTGTTGTTATTTATAATTTGTACAATAACCTCCTTGTAGTTCGACCCCGGTTTTGCCGGGTTATTTATTACTTCGACACTCCTACACTTGGGAGAAGACATCAATCTTTTCATCGTGTCACTAAAATATGCATAAGTTCTTTTTTCGTTTCATGAAAAGCGAAGTTTCTTTTATATGCAATGTCTTAATATACCACAATGATCTTTATTTTAAGTACTTTGCCATATGCAAAACTGAAAAAATAAATTAACATTTACTTTTTTTAACATAATGTTAATTTATTATATTGCTAACATAATATAATAAATTAACATTATTATATTTTTTTTTCTTTTACGTGTAAAAAAACACAAAAATAAAAAAGCATAAAAGCAACAAAAGAAACCAAGGGAGAATTTACCCCTTGAACCCGATTGTTAACAGTTCAAAAGACTCATCTTTTTCTCTTAACTAAAAACACCAAGGAACCCATGAAGAAGCAGCATGCTCGATGTAGCCTTATGTTGAATCCAGAAGTGAGGGCTGCAAGACTGCGTACCTGTCGTAGTAGTGAAGATTTTATTGGTCTTTGAATCCTTCTTACTCGACGCCAGAACTACCTGGCAAAGTTGACGAATTTAAAAAAAAAAAATCCTCTGGGGGCTGAATGATGGCTCTGTTTCTTCTTCTTCTTCTTCTTTTTGTTTGGAAGGTTGTGATCTGAGTTTCAAGGGATATAATTCTTTTGGAAAACAACTCAGGTAATGCTTAAGGGTTCAACAGGGCCTGCCTCTCTTGAAGCTAATTCCATTCGGCTTTATATGGGATACAAGAATCCTATCCAATCATCTAATCTTCTTTTGATTTTTCTCTTTTTCCTCGTCTACCTGACGCTTTGGCTGGAGATAATTATAACTCAAATTTGTTCCCCGTTTGATGAAATAAAAAAAGTATACCAGCATGACTGCACGCACTGTTGGGAATGAGTTTATCTTCGCATTAGGGCGCATCGTGGCGGCAAAGAAAACTGAACCAACTAATGGGATTTGTGATAGACAATCTATTCTACCATTTGGACCGGATTTGGTGCGAGTTGGTGGGAAGATTCGGTCTAAACAAAGCCATTTTGATGGCTTCTTTGAGAATAAATAGTTTTTTTTTTTTTAGAATGATACTGTTTTTGGCTGAAATGATCATTCTTTAATTCCCCTCTCTAAATTCTGAAGTCTTATAATTAGGCCCAAAATTGTTTTTATCTTTGAAAATCTTCCCTTTAAAAAGATGGACTCTTAGTTTTTGCATTATTTACAAAATGATCATTGGTTTAATTTTTTTTTAATTTTTTTTCAAAATTATCCATGATAAAGTCAATTAAATGTTAGAGTCTTAATTCATTTTAGTCTCTAGAATTTTATTTCTTGCAATTTTGACCCTAATTGATTCCTCAACTTTGATAATTCTCCAATTAAGCCCCATTAATTAAACCAATTCAAAGTTCAATTAAATCCCTAGAGCTATCAATTCTTTTAATTTTAGCCAAATTGATTTCCAAACATTAATAATTTTATTTTTTTTAGTCCTCAAACTTTTAATTTGTGTTGTGTTGACTATAGTTTTAAATTATTTTCTAATGTTTCTTCAACAAGACCTCAATTTGTTTATCCACCTGTAATTCTGAAAAATTATGCAAGCTTCGTTAATCTAGAATATATTTTTATTTTTCTAATTTTATATTTTATATATGTTTTTTCTTTTTACTCTTTTTATTTTATTTTAAAAAAATTAAAGAAACAACAAAATTAAATTATAACAATCGGAATAATTTATCTTGGCTAGCCGATAGTTAGTGACATCTATATTCAAATAATCAAGATAATTTATATTGAATAGTTGAAGTTTAGTGGCATCTGTGTTTAGATATCTAAGATAACTTACTTTTGACTAGTTGATGACTAGTGGCATTTATGTTCAGATGACCAGGATAATTTACTTCACTAGTTGATGGCTAGTGGCATCTATATTTAAATGATCTTGATAATTTATTTTGACAAATAAATGGTTAGTGAAATTTATATCTAGATGATCAGGATAGTATTTTTAGTTTAACCGAAAGCTAGTGGCATCAATATTCAAATAACCAAGATAAATTATTAGTTGGGCTAGTTCAAAGGGAACTAAAAGTATTAGTATAATATGATTATGGAAATATTGAATTTATTTAGAAGCTAAAGTATGAAAAATTTAAACCTTTTATTTAGATAGTTCAAAGGGTATATATAGCACGTGAACTTTGTCATGTAACTTGAATAGAGGGATTAAAAAGTTATTTTCTTTTAAGAGTATTAATGAGAGATAAATATCCTCTCTTATATATAATATTTATAAGGGATAGTTATGACCTACCCAACATTAATATTGATGAAAATATAGTAAGCTCTTAAAAAGCTTTTATCTACCTAGAGATGTAAGGAGATGATTTATCTTGATTTTTGACATTTCATGTTAAAAGATATAAGAATAACCAAATAAATCATCATGACTTAATATGGAGCTTATAAAAATTATCAACTCCATATGCATTTGAACTTGAAATGATTCCAAATTCAAGAGTGATGGGTTTGTCATCTTGCCAACCCCACATGAATTTGAGCCAGGGGCGTAGCTAAAACTAAGAATGTTAACTTTGACATCTTGCTAGAGTCATATACACTTGAACTCAAAGCATAACAGAAGGCAAGAGTGTTGGATCTAGCATCTCGCTAGAACATACACATATACTTATGCTCAAGAGGTATATAAACCTAAAGATGTTGAGTTTTGCATCTTACTAAACTCATATGCGCTTAGGCTCATTTCATGCCTAAACCCCAGAATATTAGGTTTGACATCTTACTATTTTCATGTATTTGGGCTTAATATATAGCTAAATCTAAGGGTGTTAGGTCTAACATCTTGACAAACTCACATGTATTTAAGCTCAACATATAGTTGAAACCAAAAATATTGAGTTTGATATCTCGCTAGACTCACATATATTTAAGCTTAACATATAACTGAAACCAAAGATATTGAGTTTGATATCTTACTAGACTTACATGTAGTTGAGCTCAGCACGTAATTGAACAACAAATGTTAGGTTTGACATTTCATTAAACTCGCGTGATATTAGGCTCAACACATAGCTATAATCAGGAATATTGGGTTTAAAAATAAGCAGATGCATGTTATTAATTTAATATTATTTTAAGTTTAGATATATTAGATTATTATTCTATTTTCAACCCTTTTAAACATGAATTTTTTAAAAACACATCATATATATATATACACACACCTCCTAATTTACAGAAATATATACAGATTTGAAAAATTAATTTTAAATGAGATTGGATGGCATCATAAAGGGTTTTAATTTTTTTTTCTTCACAAAATTAAATTATAATAATCTTATTGAAATATCATGTAATTATAATAACTATTTAAAAGTTAGATGATATTACAAAATACCCTTAATATTCTTACAAAATTCTTATTTTAAAAAGGGATGAATTTAACAATATTAAAAGTATTTTTAGTATAAAGAGAGAGTTTTGTACTTAAACATAAAGAAAGTTTTTGTTAAATATTTAATTTTTCGAATAATTCATGTAATTTTATAATACTTTAAAATAATTATTATTATTTACTAAGATAAGAAGTCTATACTAGCTAGCGACTTTGATATGTAACTTTTTTAAAGAGGTCAAGTAATTAGACCTAATACATTAACACAAAGAAAATGCAAAACGTTATAGGAATATGCAGCAACATGGAAGAAGCGTCCCTCGCAAAAGACACGGAATCTGAATTCCTTATACCATTATCAAAACCCCTCAATACCGGCCCAGAAACGGTATTGGTATCGCCGCCTCCAACGCTGCGTGTTCCAGGGCTACTTCCTTTTGCTGGGGTACCCCCACCTCTTGCAGGACTGCCACCTTTGTCTCCACCGCTACCACCACCCCCACCCTTACCACCACTTCCAGTGCCCATCCCCCCACCCCCACCCTTACCAACACTTCCAGTGCCACCCTTACCACCACTTCCAGTGCCACCCTTACCACCACTTCCAGTGCCCATCCCCCCACCCCCACCCTTACCAACACTTCCAGTGCNCACCTCCGCCACCTCCTCCTCCACCTCCCCCGCCACCTGCTGCTGCTATTGATGTTACCAGTAGGGTAATGATTGTGACACCTAAGAGTATCCTGGTCACTTTATTGAACTTCATCTTCACTTCTGCACCAAAAAAAATATTGAAACACAATTCCCAATTAAAATCTGGAGATTTTGTTTTTACGTTTTTCTTATTATGAACAAGAACCTTTTTTTTTTTTTGAAACAAAGAAAGGAATACAAGACCTATATATTGACATCGAGGAGAAAGGGAGATAGGAACTCAACAAGCGAAGCCGCGTAATTGCATGAAACCATGTCAATGATGATCAACATTATGAAATTTCTTTTAAATGACGATGGCCTAGTATATTTGTATGACCTTCGAGTTGCTTCAGCTTGAGTGCTTTACTTGTAATAGAAATCAAGCATTTCATGTTTGACTTTTATTAGTCGTTAGGACAATCATTTTGAGTTGATTTGACTTTATTAATCTCTCACATGTAACAGCAAGAATCCACCTCAACTACAATGGGCATGGCAGTATGACCTTTGACTTTCAATAAAATAACTCCTCACGAGGTCATTTGTAAGAGAACTTGAGGCCTTAATTTGGCCCGTCCTAGAGATTGATCCGCGGACTCCTAGTTTTATCACTTTTTTTCATTAAAAAGATTATATTAATGCAAATTAAATGAGAAAATAATTAAGTTTATATTGTAGATCACGTAAATAATATTTTAATCTTATTGACAACTATTTCAAACTTCACAAATATTTTAGGCAAAGCAAGTTGTATATGTAATTCTCAAGGATATAATTGGAGAATAAAAATAGAAAAGATTATTGTGAATCGATGCATTGGATATTGGGGATTAATTAATTGGTGGTGGATGGTGACACTTTGAAGTATATATTTTAAATGATTTAGAATCTTTTCCAGCTCGGTTGCTGAATTAGATTTGACTGCTCTATATAACATCTAAAGAATTGTCAAGCAAAAGTCTAGAATTTGCCCATACCCCAAAATAACAGAATAACAAATGGCTTGAGTTCTTTTAAATTAATTCTCAAATACAATATTCACCATTTACATGTACAAAGAGTTGAATTAGGATACAAGCTTCTGAAAGAGAGAAGGTTTTCGGAACATTCTTGTTTTGACCAGAATCCACGTTATGAGGCTAATGTGGGATGATTTCTTTTAATTTCTAATGAATTTATTTAATTTTATACTGTATATTACATCCATTATTTTCCAAAACAATTCCATATATCAAAATAGATGAAATAATAAAAAGAAAAAAAAAAGATTACCAGAGCCACGTTAGGTTTTCATCGTCAATACACGTCATCCTAAAAAAAAGAATATGATAATATAATTCTAATGTCACCACGAAAAGCCACCATCAAAACTTTAAGAAGGCTGTGTGGGACACCTCAATGTGATGTCTCGTATGTTGGCACGTGTGATAGTTTTTTATTTCTTTTCATTTTTTATATCATTTCAATTTAGTTTTAGATTTAATATAATTTATTTTATCTGGTCCCTAACTTTTCTTTTTGAACTCTTCTATGCCATCATACCTAACGTCAACCACTATAATATTTAACTATTTTACCAATGAAGTTTTTTTTGTTGGCGTGAGATTACTACTCCATTACTAAAAAATTTAATGGCTAATTCATTGACAAAATACATCCCTTAGTATAATGTTCATTGTTAATTCAATTATTTATGGCTAATTTTGTTAATAAAAATTAAATAAAAACCAATGGGTTTGCAAACAAGGAAAAAAATATTATGACAAAAAAATAAAATAAATATGCGCACAAAAAAAAACTTGCTGAAAATATACTGGCAAAAATATTCTATCAATATATTTTCATTAGTGATAGTAGCATACATAGCAATTTTGACTCTTTGGAATATACTAACATACTGATTTTGTTTGTATTCCTATTGATAAAATCTCGTTAGTATATTTTCATTGATGATAGTGATATATGCAGTAATTGTTTTTGAACTCTCTGTAAATTACTGATAGATTTATTTCATCTGTAATTTTATTCATAATAATTAAAAATTATTTTAAAAAATAAAATTGTATAGAATAATAAAAAAATTAAACAAACAAAATTATATAAAATTAAAATATGTAAAAATAAAATTGAATAATATAAAATCTATATATTCATTATAATTTTATTTGTACTACAAATAAAAATTATACCAAAACAATGATGATGCTGGAGAAGGAGAGGTAGGCTAGTCTTTTTCAGGATGATACAACTAAAAAAGAGTTATATACATACCACTTATCTATGATCTCATGTCCATGGCCATTTGGCAAAGATGTTCATAATCTTCCAAGAGTCACTCATATTTTTTGATGAAGATGTTCATAAGGTACTTGATACTTATTAGGAGCTCCTAATGGTTGATACACTACGAGTCACCTGCAAGTTCTCGACTATAATATTGGAGAGTCCATACACCTGATTTTTATCGAGTCTACTAGACAATCTTACCTCCATCTTCAAATCTAGATTGAAATTTGAGTGGGTTGAAGGATCGTTGCCATATCTCTCCCTTAACCAGCTGTCATATATTTCTCTTGAAAGTTAATTTTTTTTATCAAATTCAATTTAAAAAAATAATAATTTATAAAAGAAAATAGTTGAACGAACATACTATAAAGTGTTGAACATGATTATCGACAAATTGTTGCACCCCTTTTTGAAAGTCTTTACTTTATATGTGCGTTTCTACAAAAAGCTTCATTGAGCTCGGTTCACTTTTAAGAGACGTAGCTTATAAGAAAAAAAAAATTGTAGGTTAAATATATTTATACATAAAAATAAATAAATAAAAGATAAATGTCATTAAAATTAATTTTATCATCCACTTCGCTTGTGTAATAATTAGAACAGAGCCGCCAATGTGCGTGGTAATCGAAACATGAATTTACTAGTTCTAGTTCTCGAAATCGAACCATAATGTGAACTACTCAGACATCATATACTAGATATATTGCACCCATATATCCTTCAAGATGTATGATGGCTTAAAATCCCTCCAAATCACCACACCATTCTAGTCTTGTAGACCATTATTTTTTGCTTTTTTCTACACTTCATACCAAAAGTCACGCAACCTACATCTATGAACGAATTTTATATGAGTTAATAACAAATTAGATTTTAATAAATATTTTTTTTTGAAATATCATATCATTTTTAATGTTATCTAATTGTTGCATGATTCTCTTACACCCTCCTCGTAACATTGGCATTCATGCTATCCTACTTGAATTTGTGCTGCGTGTAAATAATTTATTAAAAATAAATTAATAATTTTAATATTACATACAAAATAGATAAGATTTGTAGTAACATTAACCTTAAATCTTCTAAACCATAGATCAATAAAAGGTCTTTAATCAGGATGTCTAAAAACCTGACTCCATTAAAATTGCCACACATGAATGTTTGTGAACCTGAAAGTCATTAAAATTAATGAAATATTAATTAGTTATTCATTAATTACATTAAAAGAAAAAAAAAACCTAAATCCAAATAAAATTCAAAACAAATTTACATTGAAAGGCATCCTTCCAATGTGCCTTATACTTGTTGGTGAATTGACTCCACTATAAAAGCACACGCCTCTTTGTTGTTGAACTATGCTGGAAGAGGTAACTTCATGAGTTGTTATGAATGCCTCTTCTTGGTCGACATTGACAAGACTAAAAGATTGATGTCTTCTTCCAAGTGTAGGAGTGTCGAAGTAATAAATAACCTAACAAAATTGGGGTCAAACCATAAGGAGGTTAATTGTACAAATTATAAACAACTATTATAAACAACAATAATAGTAACAACAACAACAACAACAATAACAATAACAACAACAACAACAACAATAACAACAATAATAATAATAATAGTAATACTAATAATAGTAGTAGTAGTAGTAGTAGTAGTAGTAGTAGTAATAAAGAAAAAGAAGGAGAAGAAGATGATGATGAGAACTTTGAGATGGAATATTAATGTAATGATTAAACAATGATAATAACAAATATCAAGGTTAGATGATCCACTAATGGTATGTCATACAAGTATATTATAAACTTTTATTATTCAATTGGAAACCACACACAAAGGAGGTTCCAATCAGATTATATATTGTTAACATGATAATACTTGTAAATCTCGTCAAGCATTCATGATTATAACTTATATTAACAACAAATCAAGTTCCTTTCATAGCTCAGGTGTTGGTTATATTATACAGTATGGGCTATGAAAGTGCCAAGCATTTGTTGTACCAAGTGTTATACAACATAAATCACAATTAGTCATTTAACAAGCAAAGTATTAAAGAGTGAACAAAATAACAAATATAAAACATGTTAGTATCATACATTAAAGTCCATATTAAGTTTACACTATCCTTATTCTTTTACCATTAGTGTAACTTTTTCACCTTGACATAATAAACTTAGTTAGACATAATGAAAGAAAGGAAAATAGATAAACAAAACAAGAACATAAAAAATATAAGACCAACTAGTCTGGGAGTCATTAGCTGAAAGCTCGTTACATGGGTTAAAGATGCATTGTGTTTTAAATTATATATAGATATATTAAAAAAAAGGAAGAAGAAGAAGAAGACAAAAATAATAATTTCAGCCCAAGAAAGTTAACCTTAAACATTAGAACACAAATTTTGTTTTCTTCCAAGAAAAGCCCTATAATTATGTGTTGATACAATGAGCACAAAAGAAAGGTTTTTGAATATCTTGTTAAGAGGTATTGAGCAGGTATATAAATATAACAAGAGTTTGTTTATCTGGATAGAGTAATGGAAGTTAAATGATGAATACCTTGCTTTGTGGGATTTGCAAATTCTCTTTCTATTTTAACGCTTTGATTACTAGGGACTAGTAATAAGCTAGTTGGGGGGTGTGATTAGTACTCAAAAGTGCATTTTTATCATGGTTTTATATCATTATTTTGCACTTCAAGTATCAATAACTTCTTAATTAAAGGACGTTTTATAATAATCTATCTAATAATATAAGATACCTTTAATTTGTGCTAAATGTCCATTTTAAATGCAGGCCTATCACATAAATGAAAGGATTGATTGATGACTTTAAGAACTTCAATTGCAAAGGCAAAGAGATGATCAAACTTAGAAAGGAGATGTCGATGCAATCCAAACCAGAACACTGTTTGGTAATTGGGTCCTATCTGAAGCTATAGATCTCAGATTTAGGTCTACTTTATATGGATGGAAAGGTAAGACATAGGCCTACAACTTTAATATGGAGCCCAAGATCT
>SRLM01004046.1:86321-105401 GCA_015708895.1 Populus ilicifolia
GCCACATTTCAAAGATGCATGCTTAGTATATTTAGTGATATGGTTGAAAATTTTCTTGAGATTTTCATAGATGATTTTTCTGTTTTTGACGATTCAATTGATAATTGTTTGACTAACTTAGAAAAGGTTTTGGCTAGATGTGAAGAGAAGAATCTTGTGCTGAATTGGGAAAAATGCCACTTTATGGTAACAAACGACATTGCACTTGGTCACATTGTTTCATCAAAAGGAATTAAGGTTGACAAATTTAAAATCGAGTTAATTGTAAAATTGCCAACACCAAAATCTATTAAAGATTTTAGATCATTCTTAGGACATGCTGGTTTTTATAGAAGGTTCATCAAAGATTTTAGCGTAATATCTAAGCCCTTAAGTAACCTTCTAACAAAGGATAATATTTTTAAATGGACTAAGCATTGTGAAAAAGCTTTTGTTAAACTTAAAAACTTGCTTACTTGTGCTCCTATCATTCAACCTCCTGATTGGTCATTACCTTTTGAGACAATGTGTGATGCTAGTGATTATGTCGTAGGTGCTGTTTTGGGACAAAGAAAAGATAAGAAACCTTATGTAATTTACTATGCAAGTAAAACTTTAAATAATGCTCAAATGAATTATACCACCACTGAAAAAGAATTACTTGCAGTAGTATTTGCATGTGAAAAATTTAGGTCTTATCTTGTTGGCTCACCTGTTGTTGTTTTTAGTGATCATGCAACAATGAAATATCTTCTTTCTAAGAAAGATTTTAAGGCTAGATTGGTGCGGTGGATTTTGTTACGTCAAGAATTTGATATCACAATCAAAGATAAGAAAGGCAGCAAAAATGTTGTCGCAAATCACTTGTCAAGTCTGACAACAGATTCGAAAACTGGTTCTTGATTGGTACTCTCTTAAATATTAGATATTCATTAGAGTTGTAAAGTTGAGGTATAAGGAAAACATAAAACTAAAATGTATGTGTTTATTATAAGATATATACACTAAACTAACCTGTATGAAAATTTTATATGAAGAGATTATTTATGTCTATGAAAAGGCTCACATAACAATTATGTAAGTGATCCTTGAACTTGAGATCACTAAGTTATCTTATATAAAAAAATATTATACTTTGATTTTGTTACATATTATTTTAATTGAGTTAATGAAATGAAAAATATTATATATAATATAAACTATATGAAAGTATTTGAGTAATCAAAGAGAATTCATCACCCTAAATGAATTAGAAAAAATGTTATATCTATTCTCAAATAGTATTTACTAAGAAATTCTAGATCAAGATGAAATGACATTTGAAAAGAATTTCAAATCTTATTTAAATTATCAATGTTTATTATGTAGAGAGCAAACATTATTTAAAATGGTAGAAATGGTAAACATACTTCAAGCTTTAATGTTAAATTAGAATATTATTGATGAAAAAATATTAATTACATTAAGAAACCGATTACTACAAGGTTAAGTTAGACCACTAATGCACCTAATCTTTAAATATAAATTAATCAATTGTTAAATTAATAATAAATTAAATTATTTGAGCTAACATACTAGGAATTTAATAAGTCACATACACACATCAAAAACCATTAATCAGAAATTAAACTAGGATGATTTAATTAAATATAGCCTGATTAAAATATATTTTAGAAATTAAGGATTAGATTATAATTAATATAGGGATTATATTTCTAGACCTAGAAAAATTAAGGACTTGATTAGGTTAATTTCTAAAATTTTCCTGAATTAATACATCAATATGATTCAAGGGATAAATTTATATTTTATCAATTTATAAGGTTTTTCATATTTCTCTATAAATAGTAAGTTATGACTCTTTATTTTTGAAGTGAAAAGTAGTTGTATGTTAAATAGAAAAATTACGCAAACACAATATTAAAGCTAGCACTTTAGACATAGTAATCCTTTTCTTCAAAATAGAAATTTACAAGATTTCTTACAGATGATTCATGTGAGTTAGTGTTAAAGACCAAACAATTGAATAACTTATAGGTCCAACAACTTAGCTTTTAAAACATTATTCAAAGCTAAAGAATGTTAAATTTTCAGGTAATAAATCTTTAAACAAAAATAAATTTATCTAATAGGATCT
The DNA here is from genome assembly GCA_015708895.1 of Populus ilicifolia. NCBI lineage: Eukaryota > Viridiplantae > Streptophyta > Magnoliopsida > Malpighiales > Salicaceae > Populus > Populus ilicifolia. Next base: position 88,438 of record SRLM01004046.1, read on the forward strand.
TAAAAACTCCTGAATAATTTTGTTTTATAATTTTCATTACCTATATGATATTCAGAAGCCAACTTATACTAATATCACCACCTCCAACATCAAAATTTATTGCGATGTAGTGATCGCATAAACTAATTACCCTAACTCAAAACACAACACCCAAGATAGTATAGAGCAAGCAAAGGGTCGATCCCATAACAAAGATTTTGTTCAAATTTCTTATGATATATGTTATGCAATTTAGAGGGGGTTTGATTTGTGATGATCTAAAATATATATATATATAAAAAAATAGCAAACAAATTCAATTAAAATTAAAATTTATCAAGAAAACAAACCTTAGTCACAAGCATACATCCACCAACGAGAATTAGAACCGATCCTTGAAACAAAACTAGAATTTATATTCTGAACTTTTATCTTTTTTTAATGTTGGTTAATTAACAAATCAAAATTTATTGTGATGTCGCAGTCACACAAATTAATTACCCTGGCTTAAAACACATAAGATAGTATAGAGCAAGTAAAGGGTCGATCCCACGAGAAAGATTTTGTTCAGAGTTCTTATGCTATATGTTATGCAATTTAGGGGAGGTTTGATTTGTGATGATCTAAAATATAGAAGAAATTAAAATAGCAAACAAAATCAATTAAAATCAAAATTTATTAAGAAAACAAACCTTGGTCTCAAGCATACCCACCAACAGAAATTAGAACCGATCCTCGAAACAAAAACTACAATTTATATTCTGAATTTTTATCTTTTTTAATGTTGGTTAATTAACAGATTCATTATATAACTAACCCTAACCAACAAATAATCACAATGTCCATATTAATGATTTAGTTCAATGACAGCCTTAAGAACTAGATATTTGAGTGTTTTCTCTAAGTTTAATAATGTAATTCCACCATAATTATCAAGTTTAGTTGTTTCACAAGTTCATACATTACAACTTCGATTTTGATATCAAACTTAGTAATAAATTGTTCACAATAATAACTTAGAGTTCTGCTCTAGCAATTACCAATAACAATCACAGAAAATATATGCATAGAAAAATAGTCATACTCATTTATAATATAAACTAAAAATAAAAAGAAGAATAAATATCACGTTCTTAAAATCCAAAGGTTTGTTGTGTCCTTCCAACTAAGAAAAGATCTTAGCCTTGCATAACTATTGAACAACTACTTTTAAAGAATGAAGAGAGCATGATTTTTGGGTTTGTAGAAGAGAGAATTTATGTTTCTTAACTTCTGGCTGCTACCCCTTTCTTTCCCCTCTCTCTTTCTTTTTATATGCTAAGAAACCCTAGTTCCTAATTTACAAAGTAGTCCTCCCTTAACTTGACAATTTACATTTAAGTACTTCAATAACTATTTTTCCTAAAAAAGAGAAATAGTCTTGCATGAAATCTTCAAGCTCTGACATAGAGGAGCTAAATTGCTGATATAAAAACTTGGATAACAGTTTAGAAGCTTCGAAATGTAATTTGGACTCATTTCTTCATGAAACCTGATTACTAATAGAATTCAATTGTCATCTTTAAAAACTCATATCTCCCTCATCTAAGATCTTTTTTGGCTGCAATTTGGAGTGTTTGTAGACTTTGAGTCAAGAATCCAACAAAATTGAGTTTGCATCAATTGGAATTCATAGCTCCAGATATTGAATTTTGAATGAACAAAGGTCAACAGTGATAGAATGCTAGATTTGAATTTGAAGGATATGATTCCATGATCTTTCTCTTTTTGTTTTTCTTGCATTACATTTCCAGAAAGGTATGGATGTTAGCTTTTTAGTTCCACTAGAATCATTTTATTTTGATCTCTAGAACTCACGCTCTGCATAAAACATGGACTAAACATCAAATCTACCAATTATTTCTAATTTACTTCATTTTGCATTTTTCATCCAAAAGTGCCTTCAAAACATAAAAAAAAAAGAATAACAAGTCATTTTACATGTAAAACATGGACAAAACATTAGGTAAATATGAATGAAACTATCGAATAATATGGTTAGATCAAATACCCCTACACTTAACTCTTGCTCATCCTTAAGAAAGGATAAATAAAATTAAATTGAAAATAACTATGATCAATCTCTTAATCTTCTATCAATGTCCTAGAGTAGAAGCATTATAAATAAGAATACCATAAAAAAAGAATAAAATAAATAAATTTTCATGAATTTGTTTAAATACAAACTTTAAAACTCAATCAATCGTTGAGATTTAAATGAAATCTATGACATGCCAAAGTGATAGGTCCTCTCATTAATATACACTCCAATACTCATGTGTTTAGGGTTTATGTGTTTAAATCTCTCAAATTCAATCAAAAAGTATGTTCTATCATAAGCTTGCTTTTCAATCTCATCTCCATTACTAACATATTACAAACAATACATAAATGAAAATGTCTTATTTTCCTGTTGTAATGGGGCCAAGGTTAAGGTGAGGTAAAGGAGAGTAAAAGAAAATATTCAAATCAAAGATAGTAAAGCATTCTAAAAAAAAAATGATATTTCAAACAAGATATTCCATCAAAGCACATAAATTTTTCATCACCAATGCTTAACTTCTTTTGATTTCAAGCTTTTTCAACATAAAATCTTAAGAACGCAAATGAACTTTTAGATGTATATATATATATATATAATTTTGCCCATCTTTTCATTAAGAATCAATTTTTCTTTCTTTTCACATAATTTACAACTATAATTCCATGAAATATCACAAGTATATACTCTACTAATCCTTGATTAGGGGAAAAGAAAAACATATATAAAGTTAAAGCTTATACATGGATAAGCAAAGAAAAGATAAACAAGCTCAAAAGGGGCTCACTAAGGATAATATGCTTTAGGTTGGTTTTTTGGTTCAAGTAATTGTAATTCCTAATGTCTTTATCATCTTTATGTATATTTGTAATGGAATATAATCTCAATAAGATATAAAGCAAATTTTAGAGATACATATCATTGAAAGAATATACATTCAAAGAATATAATATTGAAGGCTCAAAAGCTTGCATTGGTCAACATGAAATATTCTCAAAGTTATTCCTTAAACCAATTAAACCTTAAAATTTGATGTATACTCCTTCATTTGATTTATATCCTCATCTATCTCAATTAATTCTCATATATAATACTCATGTTCTCAAAAACCAATGGGAGTTAAAAAGATCAAACACAAATTATTTTTTTTAGAATAACAAAAAAAACTAAAATAAAAAAAACAAAATTCTCCTAATACCCCCACACTTAAAACATAACATTGTCCTCAATGTTGAAATAAAAACAAAGGAATATAAGAGAATGACAGAAAATAAATTGAAATGTGAAAAAAAAAAAGATAAGGGAAAAGAAAGCAAATTTTATATATTTTTTTTGGGTGCTAGGTTGCCTTCTAGTAAACGCTTTTGTTTTACGTCATTGGCCTAACATGTGGCATGCACATTCTTCATAGATTAGTTTAGCTAACTCTACAGAAGCAACGAGTTCTACCGTCCAATCTTCATAGAAAGGTTGCAAACGATGTCCATTGACCTTGAGTACTTTGTTGGTTTCTAAACTTGTAATTTCAATTGCACCATAAGAAAAAAATATTAGAAACAATAAAAGGACTTGACTTACATCTGGGTTCGAGTCCTGGCGTACATGTTTGTTATCCCGTGGTGTCTTATTTGTTTACTGGATTTGCAGGATATTCAGTGAACTGCAAGGATAATAAAAAAAAATTTCAAGCAGTTAAATACCTGAAGAAGAAGGGAATTCCCATCTTCAACTTTTCAAATGAATTGCAACTGTATACAACGAGGCTCTATCAAATGATGAAGTTGGAGAAGGACTGGTCTCCATAATTACTCCTGCAAGGTTGGTTTTGAATCTTGAAACCACAGGAAATTAATTAAAATCAACCTTTTCCAGGCATTCAAATGGGTTTTTCCGGAGGAGTGCATGCAAACAGTTGGAATATCTGAGGTTTTATATATAGATACACGCACACGCACGTAAAGCCTCCGCTCATTGTTCTTTGTGCTTGCATTTTGTTATGGATAATAAAAGTGGATGCTAAAATTTATTATTTATTTTATTTAAAATATGTTTTTATGTACAACTTATTTGGAAAAAAAATGCAAATCAAAGAAGTTTTCAGCAGGCAACGGAGGCAATTGACAACACTGACAGACTCTTTACGTCCTATCACTACTTATGATTTAAAAAAAGTTAGGAATTATATATATTTTTTTAACCAAAAAGAGTTTTCGTCAGTGAACGCAGACCAGACCACGTGAACAAACCAAACCTATGCTAGACTTTCGAACGGCGCCGCCGTTTGGTTTACCAACCAACTCACTCGGCGACCTTAAACTCGGTTGCCCTTGAGGAAGTAATATTGAATTGAATTGAATGCAGCCCAATCGGCTGGCAACTCTAAGCCATATCTCCACCTAACACTGTAAATGAGCTGAGTTACTCGACTCTTGAAGGGTTCATTTATTAAAGTAGAGAAATATTTAAAGTTCGTTGTCTAAGTGAAGTCAAAAGGTCCCAATTCATTCACTTTGTCGGCTCCGGGGAGAAATTGGCACGCTCCTGTTTTTACATGACAAGTGAAGGTGTTTGTGACCCTATATCTAAAGCTTATTATAAAAATAAATCGAGCCTGAAATTAACTAAATTTAGCCAATTAATTTTATATTTAAAAGCTTGCAAGTAAGTTTATGAAAATTTTAAAGTAAAATCAAACTATTTATGATTTAGATACAAGAGATTTTCGTGGTTGATGGTTAAGGTTTTCTAAAAAAAACTTTTCTCGTTTAAAAGCAATCACAATCCAAAATTAGGCTATATTTGTTTTGACATCCAACTTCATATTAGAATATAGCATAATAGAACCCAAGTCTAAATTAGTTTAGGATGCATCCATGCCTAATCTTAGGTTACGTAAGGGCACATTCTCGCCTAACTCTAATTTGGACCGTGATGTATCCCCCTACTTCTAAATTAGACTTGTACATGTCCACACTTAAACCCATATTGGGCTAGGAACATGTGTGCTCTGAACTCTATGTTGGGTTATGGTATGGTTGTGTAAAACTCCAATTTAGGCTTTGGCGCATCCGTGCTTGATCATTTTTAGGTGCAATCACAAGTTGAACCCAACTCTTCTTGAGTTTAGTGTATCAATTGAACCCAACTCCTCTCAAGTTCAATGTATAGTTAAAATGTAACTCCATACTGAGCCTTTAATACCTCAAGTCTAAGTTCATAATTATGATACCCTTTACATCTCATTAAATACAAACAAACGGTCTATGCTTATATTAATTATATATGATGGCACGAGCTGTATAATAGTATTATTTTACAATTACAAGATTACATCTTTATTCCTCTTATGTTGTATGAAACAGGTTAAGCCAGGTAATATAAAAGAAAGACTCCTACATTGTATGAAACATGTTAAGCCAGTAATATAAAAGGAAGCATGAATACACAACAAAGGGGTTCCAAACCTTATACTCTGAGATATAAAGACAATTCTTCTTGTTCTTCTTAACTTTTACAATTTCTTCTCCTTTCTTCTCTCTATCTTCATAAAAGATCATTGCTACTTTCATTTTATGTCTTTTACCATATAAAAATACATAATATTGACTTGATCTCTAGAGGGTCCCCTATCAACACCCTTAGAAATATATATGGGACTTTGTGTAGGCATTCAATTATGGAGAAGATTTATATTATCTGAAGGAATCCATTACAGAAGAATCCATTGCAGTATAAGAGTGAAGGTTGTTGAACATATTATGAATAATGTACAAGGATCTTAAAAAAAAATTCCTTTTAGAATATTCCTAGTGATTTTTTTATCCTTATCGGTTGGCATCATCTGTGGGAATCCTTATAAAAAGCCAATTACTTCTTTAGTAAGAAACTAAGCCTTGATGTATTAATCTTTCTATTACATCAATATGTTGGATTTATACATATTAGGGCATATCACAGATGCCAACATTGTTGCTTATACGTTCGCCTAACTGACACAACAAAGAGATTGATGTCTTCTCCCAAGTGGAGGAGTGTCGAAGTAATAAATAACCCGGCAAGACCGGGGTCGAACCACAGGGAGGTTATTGTACAAATTATAAATAACAACAATACAACAACAACAATAACAATAACAACAATAATAGTAGTAGTAGTAGTAGTAGTAATAATAATAATAATAATAATAATAATAATAATACTAGTAGTAGTAGTAGTAGTAGTAAAGAAAGAGAAGAAGAAGATGATGATGATAATGATGAGAATTTGGAGATAGAATATTAAGGTAAGGATTAAGTAGTGATAATATCAAATGTCAAGGTTAGAGGTTCCACTAATGGTATGTCAAACAAGTATAGTATAAACTCTTATTGTTCAATTGGAATCCACACATAAAGGAGGTTCCAATTAGATTATAGATTGTTAACATGATTACATTAGTCATCTTATTCAATTAATGTTAATACTTGTAAATTTTTGTCAAACATTCATGATTATAACTTATGTTAACAACAAATCAAGTTTCTTTCATAACTCAAGTGTCGATTATACCATACATTATGAGCTATGAAAATGCCAAGCATTTGTTGTACCAATTGTTATACAACATAAATCAAGATTAGTCATTTAACAAGCAAAGTATTAAAGAGTGAACAATATAACAAATATAAAACATGTTAGTATTAAATATTAAAGTCCATATTAAGTTTATACCATACTTATTCTTACACTATTAGTGTAACCTTTTCACCTTGACATAATTAACTTAGCTAAACATAATGAAAGAAAGAAAAATAGATAAACAAAATAAGAACATAAATGAGATAAGAGTTAACAAAGCAAAGGAAAGGAAATGAAAGGCATAAACTTGATATTAATGAAAACAAAGCATAAAGAATACAAAGAGAGAAAACAAGAGCATGATCTTGATCTAGACACCAAGATGCCTAAATGAATGGCAAGTGCCTCCTTTTATAGGCCAAAATTAGGAACTATTGATTTGATGACTAATTGATGAGTAGATGGCCAACCTTTGACTTGATGACAATCTTTATCTTTTCTTGTCTGCCCAAAACATCATTGATGACGTCAAAATTAGAGCCACTTAAAACATGAAAGTTCTAGGCAATTGTCTCAGCTTTCTTGTGTAAAACATTCAGCTCATTTCGACTTCTAGAACTCCAGATATGACCAAAATACTGAATAGTGCTCGGGCTAGAGGACAGATTCGGGCTTCTTTGTTGTTGCAATAATTTGGACTTGAAAATGGCCTTTTTAGATCTTAGGCTCCATATAAAAATTGTAGGCCTATGTCTTACCTTTCCATCCATATAAAGTAGACCTAAATCTGAGATCTATAACTCTAGATATGACCCAATTACCGAACAGTGTTCCGGTTTGGATTGCACCGACATCTCTTTTCTAAGTTTGATCATCTCTTTGCCTTTGCAATTGAAGTTCTTAAAGTCATCAATCAATCCTTTTATTTATGTGATAGGGCTGCATTTAAAATGGACATTTACCATAAATTAAAGGTATCTTATATTATTATATAGATAATTATAAAACGTACTTTAGTTAAGGAGTTATTGATACTTCAAGTGCAAAATGATGATATAAAACCATGATAAAAATGCACTTTTGAGTACTAATCACACCCCCCAACTAGCTTATTGCTAGTCCCTAGTAATCAAAGCGTTAAAATAGAAAGACAATTTGCAAATTCTACAAAGCAAGGTATTCATCATTTAACTTCCATTACTCTATCCAAATAAACAAACTCTTGTTATATTTATATACCTGCTCAATACCTCTTAACAAGATATTCAAAAACTTTTTTTCTTGTGTTCATTGTATCAACACATAATTATAAGGCTTTTCTTGGATGAAAACAAAATTTATGTTCTAATGTTTAAGGTTAACTTTCTTGGGCTGGGATTATTATTTTTGTCTTCTCTTTTTTTTTAATATATATACATATAATTTAAAACATCATGCATCTTTACCCCATGTAACGCGCTTTCAGCTAATGACTCCTAGACCAGTTGGTCTTAGGGCATTAGGTGTTAAGACACCCCTACGAGCTTAGTAACTCGGGTCGCAGATACTAATATATAGATAGTGCAATGTTTGATTCCCTTAAGCTTTTCTCCTCAACCCATGTCACAAGCGTTGGGCCAATAGCTTCCAAGTCAGTTGACTTTAGGGTATTAGGTGTTAAAACACCTCTTCGGGCTTAATTGCTTAGGTTAGGGAGGCTACGAAACCAAACTTATCTACATTTTTATTATTATCATTTTTTTCTTTTTCTTTCTTTCTTTTTTTTTATTTTTCTCTTTTTTTTGTTTTTTTTATACTATCCCTTTCCCTTAGTTGTTACCTTTAACAAAAGAATATAAATAATGTAATAATCCAATATGCAACCCACAATTATATGTTGAAATGTGTGTGTGTAAATAAAGGTTTAAGAATACATGTTAAACAAGTATATGAGCAGACTTAAGTGATAACAATGCAAGAGTTTGTAAATCTGAATATTTCAAGAAGTATTATGATAGACCTTGTTACGAATGGTTACTAAGATGCGTCTCAAGAGTCATTTTAACAAAAGAGCTCCTTTACTCTACCATCCTAATAACAACCATTTTGCACATGCTTTATGAAATAAAAAACACAGTTTTGTTTTTAGCTACTACCCTCTCCCCCCAACTAAAACAAGACATTATCCTCAATGTTTAAAGGTAGAAAGATAGAGTATAGAAGATATCACCTGAAATAACGAACACTGACAAACCTGAAACACACTGAAACAAGTATAAGTAATAACAAAACACAATAATAAAACCAAAAGACACAAAGATTCACAAATGAAGGCTCAAATCCAATCTAAGCTTTTTACGGCTTTCCTTGGTTGACCAATTTATGCGACTCATGGAAGGATCAATTACAGGAACGAAAGATTGTAGTTGGTCAATCAATTGTTCAGCAGTAGCAGCAGAGATTATGATTTGTCGTGCAGAAGATGTTAGAAATTCCTGTTCCACAGTGTGATCAAGAAAAGACAACAACTTATCATAGTAACCATTAACATTTAACAAACCTATGGGTTTATGGTGAATGTGCAGTTGGGCCTAAGAGGAAATATGAAATATCTCTTCAAATGTGCCTAGACCACCTAGTAAAACAATGAAGGCATCAACATGGTTAAACATTGCATTCATTCGAGCTGACATTGTAGAGACCTGAAGTTCCTCTCCAGTTGTTTTTCCAATGATGTCCCCTTGTGCTAAAGCTTCGGGGACGACCTCCAAAACTTGACTACCTCCTAAAAATGCAGCTATTGACATACCTCCTATTAACCCAAGACTACCTCCCCCATATACTAAATGAATCTTTCTCTCAGCTAGCACTTGACCAAGATCATTTGCTGATTCTAAAAACTCCTTTTCTTTCCCAAGACTAGATCCACTAAAACACAAATATTTCTTATGTGATGACTTGAGGAACTTGCCATTTCTACACACTTCTATATTTGTTAAATGTGTGGGCTGAGTAGAAATAAAAGGAAGGAAAAGAGGGTTTTATAGATGAGAAATTAAAAAGGCAATCATACCACCTATATGTAGGCTAGTTAGAGTCTCACACTCTTTCTCTCTCTTTTATTTATTTACTTTTTAAAAAAAACATGTATATGTACAAGTAGTTGTGATTGTGGCTCACATCTTCCCTTGGTTTTACATCCAAGAACGACTTAAACGCCCTCTATGGGTCGAGGATAGGCTTCCCATCCAATTTTCTTAAAAATTAGCAAACAAGGTCTTTTTTAGTTAGATTCCCAAGTCTAAGTCGATCATGTTCTTTATGAAATAATGGCCATAAGTCATGAATTGCACGATGCACATCTCCACTAGGATGCGTCTCAAGAGTCAATAGAAGGTTATCTAAAGACTTCTTACTTAGACCATCCTTAATGAATTGTATTTTATCTTCACGGTTTATAAATACCATTCCTAAAGAACGACATTGTGTACAACAAGTCCATCTAGCACATCGATGACAAACTTTCTGTCGTTTTACACGATGTTTCTTTGCAAAAATGCTTTTACCTGTTCCAGACATGTGTGAAATAAAGGAGTTAGAGGACTCACCTGATAATCAGACTTTTGCTTCAATCAACCAGCGAATATCTTAAGAAATTCCATGATTTATTAACAATCTCAATCTTGCACATCTAGCATGATAAATTTTTGTAATCGCATTCTGAGGCAAAGCGAGAAAATACTTTTTCAATTTTGCAAGATTAGTGTCCATTTTCAAATGAGAATTGGAAAAGAGATTCAAAGAATTGCACAAATATTTATACAGATAGCAATTATTATGGGAAACTGAAAGAACCGACTTAAGTCATGGAGTACCGTTATCCGCCATTTGACCGGGGTGAAAGAAACTAGCAAAAACAAAATCACTCAAAAAGAAAATAATAATAATAATAATAATCAATCTTTATATACAGGATCATCCAATTCAATAGAGTCGTGTTCAACTGAAAAATTGTCAAAATAAACTTTCAGACGTTGTCCATTTACCTTGAAAACATTGCTAGTCTTTGGATTCTCGATGTCGTAGGCCCCATATGGATACATATGTTTCACAATAAAAGGACCGCTCCATCTTGATCTTAATTTTTCAGGAAATAAATGCAGTCGAGAATTATAAAGCAAGACTTTTTGACCAACATTGAATGTTTTTCTCAGTATATTCTTGTCATGAAACTTTTTGATTCTTGCTTTATGAATTCTTGAATTTTCATATCCATCATTTCTTATTTCCTCAAGCTCATTTATTTGTAACTTTCGCAGTTGACTAGCATCTTCCAGATTTGAATTGAAAGCTTTAATAGCCCAATAAGCTTTATGTTCAAGTTCCACAGGCAAGTGACAAGGTTTTCCATAGACTAGTCTATAAGGTGACATACCTAATGATGTTTTATAAGCAGTTCGATAAGCCCAAAGTGCATCATTAAGTCTTAAAGACCAATCTTTCCTATTAGGGTTCACTGTTTTCTCCAAAATGTGTTTGATCTCCCTATTAGCAAGCTCTACTTGTCCACTTGTTTGAGGGTGATAAGGGTGACAACTTTGTGTGTGATTCCATATTTCTTCATTAAAGACTCAAATGGCTTGTTGCAGAAATGTGTTCCACCATCACTTATTATGGCTCGAGGGACTCCAAATTGACTCAAAATATTTTCTTTCAAAAACTTTATCACTGTTTTGTGATCATTGTTTCGACTTGGAATTGCCTCTACCCATTTTGAAACATAATCTACTACGACTAATATGTATAAGAAACCAAATGATGGAGGAAATGAACCCATGAAATCTATACCCTAACAGTCAAAGATCTCAATGACAAGAATAGGATTTAAAGGCATCATGTGACGTTTTGAAATTGATCCTAATTTTTGACAATTTTCACAAGACTTGTAGAATGCATATGAGTCTTTGAACATGGTGGGCCAATAAAATCCACTTTGTAAGATTTTTGCAGTTGTCTTTCTTGATGAGAAATGGCCCCCACATGCCTCAAAATGACAAAATTTAATGACACTACTTACCTCATTATCAGGAATGCATCTTTGAAATATTTGATCAGGATAATATTTGAATAAATAAGGGTCATCCCAATAAAAGTTCTTCACTTCATTCAAGAACTTTCTTTTGTCTTGGGTGCTCCAATGAGCTGGCAATTGTCTTGAAATAAGAAAATTGACAATATTAGCAAACCAAAGCATTGTAGAGACAGAAAATAAAGATTCGTCAGGAAAGTAGTCATCGATTGGTGTAATGTCAGTTTTCGAATCTGTTGTCAATCTTGACAAGTGATCTGCGACAACATTTTCGCTCCCTTTCTTATCTTTGATTGTGATATCAAATTCTTAAAGTAACAAAATCCACCGCACCAATCTAGCCTTAAAATCTTTCTTAGAAAAAAGATATTTCAATGCTACATGATCACTAAAAATAACAACAGGTGAGCCAACAAGATAAGACCTAAATTTTTCACATGCAAATACTACTGCAAGTAATTCTTTTTCAGTGGTGGTATAATTCATTTGAGCATTATTTAAAGTTTTACTTGCATAGTAAATTACATAAGGTTTCTTATCTTTTCTTTGTCCCAAAATAGCACCTACGACAGGATATAAAACCATGATAAAAATGCACTTTTGAGTACTAATCACTAACCTCGGGTTGAAAAGGTGGCTGAGTAGATACATTTACTATATGGGCAAAATGAGGAAGAACCTCTTATATGTCGTTCTCGTAGTCCAACCTAAGAATATTCATATTATCCCACAATACTAGTAAGAAGTAAATATTCTTGTAGAGTTTGAATTACCTACCGTAGAGAGAAAGAAGGCATCACTCCTACCATTTCATGCTACATCCCACTAGTTCATCTAGTTTACACTGAGAACAACCTGAAGGAAGAATGGAAGGGGGCTAGTAATGTCACCCTCCTATCTACTAGAATCAAGTGAGAGGCTACCCGCTATCCAAGAGAGTTTTGAAAGCCAAGGTGCCTAAAGAGTATTTATCTGTGAAGATGAACCTGGATAATTACAATGGACTTACAGACCATTGGGAACATATGCAGAATGTTAAGGGGAGCCTTAAGCTAGTTAACCATGACATGATGTCATATGTAAGATATTACCCACCACTTTTAGAGGCAATATGAGGACATGGTATAACAATATAAAGTTGGAGTCAATCTTAAGCTTCCAAGACTTAAGTGCTAAACTAATTGCATGTTTCAACACCAACATTCCCATAAAAAAAATCTCCACAAAGCTATTTGAAGTTACCGAAAATGAGAGACTCCACCCAAGCATATCTGAGGAGATTTAATGAAGAACAACTTTAGGTGGAAGACTTATTAGAACCTATAATTTGTGAGGCTTTGATTCAAGGGGTTTGAAGAGTTATGGAAACAACTCCACCCGCAATACGATAGAACTCTTCAAAGGGTGAAGCAGATGATTGAGAGCCACATAAAAGTGGAGAAAGCCTTAGCTACTCATAAAAGCTCCTCTCAGATTCATAGAGAAGGGGTCAAAGTCAAACCGTATGACATTAATCATTCCCTTATCAAATCACATGATGTTAAAAAGAAGAAGCCCTCAAGGGAACATCCTAGTAGCTTGAAAGGGTTTACACTCTTGTAAAAACTAGTTAAACAGAGATCTACATGGCTTTAAAGGGTCACAACGTACTTCAGTATCCTCCTCCCTCAAAGCCTAATATCAACCTTAAATTCTCTAAGAAGTGTTGCTAGTTCTATAAAGAGAAAGGATTTGACATTTAGGACTATTATGCTCTCAAAAAAGAAGTGGAGAGACTTTTAACACAAGAATACCTCAAATAATTGCTGAAACAAGATACATCTTAATAAGGGGAGAGAGGTGAAGTGAGACAGTAGAGACCAACACTTTTAGAGGTCCTTGTCATATTGGGAGGGCTTATCAACTAGTATAGGCGACAATATCAATAAGAGGATAAGGCTAGGAGACCATGTTCTACTTATAATAGGCTAATACAATTCTTAATATGAACTTATCACCTTTACCCTTATTAATGGACAAGGGACTAAACACCCATATGAAGATGCTTTAGTAATTTCCACTATCTTAAAGGATCACAAGGTCCACAAGATCCTAGTGGATGACGATAACTCAATAAACATCCTATCAGCAATGGTCATGATAAAGATAGGCATAAACGCTTCTAAAACAACTCTAGTGTCAACATCCTTTATTAGGGTAAAAGGATCAGTAGTGCCTGTGACAGAGGCAATGAAGTTAACTATTACTATGAGGATGGCACCTTATTGTATGATTATTTAACAAACCTTTATGGTCATTAACACCCATCTCCTATCTGACGCCATAATTGGAAGGTCGTTGCTTTATCAGATCCATATAGTGTTCTGCACGAAGTGCTTGACCATGAAGTTCCCAACAGTTAAAGGGATAGCTATAATATAGAGGAACCAACAAGCCTAAAAAAAGTATGCAAACATCTATCTAAAGGGCAAGAAAGCCCTACTAGTTGATCACTATGAAACCTATAGTGAGAAACTAAAGCTTAGAATATTGGTAGCTAAAAAACTAGTTGAAGTCTGTTTAGGCCTTATTGGTTGATCACCTTGAAACCTATAGTGAGACACTAGAGGTTAGAACATAAGCAGCTGAAGAACTAGTTGAAGTTTGTTTAGGCCCTACAAAGAAATTTGAGGAAAGGTAGCTCTAAAGTAGAATGGTCTTTTCAAAGTGACATGGATGATCAGAAATAACACCTATCACCTATCAAACCTACAAGGCTCTGACCTTCCTTATGCATAACACTCAGACCACCTTAAGTTATATCATTGTTGAACACATAAATAAAGAATGCATGTTTAATCACTTATATTCTTATTTAATTTACAAACCTTTCTCGAGAATACTTACTACCAATCTAAAAGGGGTTACACATGCTTGTGGTATATTAGGCCTACTTCTCTAAAATGGTAGCGAGGTCTAAAATGAGCATCAATCTCTATTATCACCAATCAGGGTTACATACCCTTGTGGTATCTGGGACCCACTCTTCCGGGATTAATGCTTCACTTTTTAGGGCGGTTTTTAATGCCCCCTCTCTTCCTTGTGTCTAGCCTTTTTAGTTGTAAGAGCATTAGAGTGGCCTTATCGGGTTTATCTTATTTGTCTAAATGGGCTACATACCAATATGTATAGTCTACGACATGCATCTCTACTATATACCTTTATGAGTGTTGGGGCGACCTCATCAAGCTCACCCCTATCTATTCAACTCAGGTTACACAACCTGTATGCAGTTTGATTAGTACTTAAAAGTGTATTTTTATCAATATTTTATATCATCATTTTGCACTTGAAGTATCAGTAACTCCTTAACTAAAACATGTTTTATAATAACAAGTCTAATACTATATGATACCTTTAATTTATGGTAAATATTCATCCTAAATACAGGTCTATCATATAAATCAAATGATTGATTGATAAGTTTAACTGCTAAAATTGAGAGGACAAAGAGAGGGTGAAGTTTGGAAAAAAAATGCTGGTTTAGTAAAAAATGAAACATTGTTCGGTAATTGCATTATAACTAAAGTTGTAGAACTTGGATTTAGGTCTGCTTTATATGGATTGAAAGCTAAGATATAGGCCTGAAACTTTCATATGGAAGACAAGACTCATTTCTACTATTTGGAAGTCCACATCTTAGCAACAATGAAAAAGTCCAAATCTGTCCTACAACCAAGATATTATTCAGTGTTTAGCCCATATCTCGAGTTCTAGAAATCCAAATGACTTTAATTATTTTTTTCCTATAAAGTTTAGACTTTTTTCTAGAACTTTCATGGTTTAAGTTTGTTTGAATTCTAACATTAGCAATGATATTTTTAGCAAACAAGAAGATAAGGATTGTCACCAAGTCAAGATGTGGTTACCCATTCAACTATTAGTCATCAAATCAATAGTTTCTAATTTTGGCCTATAAAAGGAGGCATTTGTTATGCATTTAGACATCCTAGTTTTTAGATTAGATCATGTTCTTGCTCTCTTTTTATTGTATTGTTTAAGCTTTACTTATATTAATCTCTTATTTATGCTTCTCATTTTCTTTTCTTTATTTAGTTAACTTTCATCCTATTTATGTTTTTATCTTGTTTCTTTATGTTTCTCTTTTTTATTATATTTAGTTAAGTTTATTATTTCTAGGTGAAAAGGTTATACTAATAATGTAAGAATAAGTATAGTGTAAACATAATATGAACTTTAATGTTTGATACTAACACGTTTTGTATTTGTTAACTTGTTCACACTTAATACTTTTCTTGTTAAATGGTTAATCAAAATTTATGTTATATAACACTTGGTATAACAAATACTTGGCACTTTCATAGCCCAACCGTATGGTATAACCAACACTTGTACTATAAAAGGAACTTGATTTGTTGTCAATATAAGTTATAATCATGAATACTCAACAACATTTAAAAGTATTAGTATTGTTCGAATAAGATAACTAATGTAATCATGTTAACCATTTATAATCTGATTGTATCCTCCTTTTTGTTGTTTCCATTTGAGTAATAAAAAGAGTTTATACTATACTTGTTTGAAATACCATTAGTAGATCCTCTAACATCGATATTTATTTTTGTTATTTAATCCTCATATTAATTTTATAATCTCAAAATCTTATTTAATTTCTTATTGTTGTTGTTGTTGTATTATCATTATTTATAATTTATATAGTCAACCTCCATGTGGTTTAACCCCAATCCTACCGAGTTATTTATTACTTCGACACTTTTGCTCTTGGAAAAAGACATTAAGTTTTTGGTTGTTGATTAGTACTCAAAAGTGCATTTTTATCATGGTTTTATATCATCATTTTGCACTTAAAGTATCATAACTCCTTAACTAAAGTATGTTTTATAATAATCTATCTAATAATATAAGATACCTTTAATTTGTGGTAAATGTCCATTTTAAATGCAGGCCTATCACATAAATAAAAGGATTGATTGATGACTTTAAGAACTTCAATTGTAAAGGCAAAGAGATGATCAAACTTAGAAAAGAGATGTCGGTGCAATCCAAACCGGAACACTGTTCGGTAATTGGGTCATATCTGGAGCTATAGATCTTAGATTTAGGCCTACTTTATATGGATGGAAAGGTAAGACATAGGCCTACAACTTTCATATGGAGCCCAAAATCTAACAAGGCCATTTTCAAGTCCAAATTATTGCAACAACAAAGAAGCCCGAAGTATTTTGGCCATATCTGGAGTTCTAGAAGTCGAAATGAGCT
>SRLM01004059.1:0-63507 GCA_015708895.1 Populus ilicifolia
AAAATAAGAGACTTAATGATACTTTTGATGCACAATCAATCATTCTTAGGACATGATGATTTTTATAGAAGGTTCATCAAAGATTTTAGTGTTATTTCTAAGCCATTGTGTAATCTTCTAACAAAGAAAAATATTTTTGAATAGACTGAACAATATGAAAAAGCCTTTGTTAAACTTAAAAACTTGCTAACTTCTGCTCTTGTCATTCAACCTCCTGATTGGTCATTACCTTTTGAAATAATATGTGACGCTAGTGATTATATCATGGGTGTTGTTTTGGGACAAAGAAAAGATAAGAAATCTTATATGATTTACTATGTAAGTAAAACTTTAAATAATGCTCAAATGAATTACACCATCACTGAAAAAGAATTACTTGTAGTAGTATTTGTTACCTATCCATCCAGAAATAACATAAAGATTGATATTTTTTTTTCTCACATTGATTTTGTGTTTTCTTTTGATGTGACCTTTGCTTTACTAATTTTTTTCCACCTCGGTCAAATGGTGGATAATGGTACTCCGTGACTTTAGTTGGTTCTTTCAGTTTTTTATAATAACTAATATCTGTGTATATATTTGTTCAATTCTTTACTCTTTCTCCCTTCTTTATATCTCCTCTCATTTGAAAATGGACACTACTTTTGAAAAATTAAAAAGTTCTTTCATGCTCTGCCTCAGATTGCAATTACAAAATTTAATTGTATTAGATGTGCAAGATTGAGATTGTTAATGAACCATAGAATTCCTAAAGATATTCGCTGGCTAATTAAAGCAAAGGTTTGATTATCAAGTGAGTCCTTCAATTCTTTCATTTCATACATGCTTAGAATAGGTAAAAACACTTTTACAAAAAAATAATGCAAAACTACTAAACGTTTATCACAAATGTGCCAGATGAACTTGTAATGAAAAATATTGTTTTTTAAAAATAGTATCTATAAATCATGAAGATAAAATACAGTTAATTAAAGATGGCCTGAGTAAGGAGTTTTTATATAATCTTTTATTAACTCTTAAGACGCACCCTAATGGAGATGTGCATCGTGTAATTTATGATTTATGACCATAATTTTATAAAGAAAATGCTCGATATAGTTTTGAAAATCTAACTAAAAAAGACTATATTTTCCAATTTTTAAGAAAATTAGATGAGTAGCCTATCCCCAACCTATAAAAGGCGTTTAAGCTGTTCTTGGACGTAAAACTAAGAGAAAATATGAGCTACAATCACAACTACCTGTATAAACATATTTTTTTAAAAAAATTATAATAAAAGAGAGAGAGAGAGAGAGAGAGAGAGAGAGACTTCAGTTGGCCTACATATGAGTGGTATAATTGCATTTTCACTTTCTCATTTATAAATTCTTCTGGTCCTTCCTTTTATTTCTACTTAACCCATACATTCTATATATATCAAAGTGTATAGAAATAGCAAGTTCCTTAAGTTATCAAATCGAAATATTTGTGCTTTTGGTAGATTTAGTCCTGGAAAAAAAAAGTTTTTAGAATCAGCAAATTATCTTGGTCAGGTATTAACTGTAAGATAGATTCATTTGGTGTATAAAGGAGGTAGTCTTGAGTTAATAGAAAATGTGTCAATAGCTATATTTTTAAAAAGTAGTTAAGTTTTAGGGGTTGTCTCTAAAGTTTTAGCAAATGGGGATATTATTATAACAATAATTGTAGAGGAACTACAAGTCTCCATAATGTTTGATCAAATGAATATATTGTTTAAACATGTTGATGCCTTCATTACTTTGTCAGGTGGTCTAGGCATATTGGAAGAGATCTTTCATATTTTCTCTTTCATATTATGATAAGTTATTGTCTTTTTTTTATCATGCTGTGAAATAGGAATTCGTAACATCTTTAGCACGATAAATCATAGTCTTTGCTGCTACTACTAAACAATTGATTGACCAACTAAAATCTTTCACTTCTATAATTGATCCCTCCATGAGTCGTATAAATTGGTCAACTAAAGACAATTGTAAAAGGCTTAGATTAGATTTGAGCCTTCATTTGTGAAACCTTGTGTTTTATTATTTTGTTGTGTTATTTCTGATATTTATTTAAGTGTGTTTCAAGTTTGTTAATGTTCATTATTTTAAGTGATATTTTCTATACTCTAGCTTTTTATTTTAAGACATTGAGGACAATGTTTCATTTTGGTTAGGGGAAAGAGATAGTAGTTAATACTTACCAAGAAAAAATTACTAGATGTGTTTTTTATTTGCAAAACTATTGTTACTAAGATGACAGAGTTAAGGAGTTCTTTTGTTAAAGTGACTTTTAAGACGTATCCTAGTAAACATTCTGAACAAGGTCTATTATAATACTTCTTGAAATATTAAGGTTTACAAACTCTCGTATTAGTGTCAATTGCTTCTGCTCATTTACTCATTTAACAAGTATTTTTAAGTCTTTATTTTCACATACACACACACTTTAATATATGATTGTGGATTGCATATTGGATTATTATATTATTTATGTTCTTTTATTAAAGATAACAACTAAAGAAAATAGATAGTATATAATTAAAAAAACAAAAAAAATAAATATAATTAAAAAATTGAATAAAAAAGTTTGGTTTTGTAGCCTCCAGAACCTAAGCAATTAAGCATGAAGGGGTGTTTTAACACCTAATAACCTAAAACCAACTAACTTGGGAGCTATTGACCTAATGCTTATTACATGGGCTAAAGAGAAAATCTTAACATTATATTATCTACGTATCAATAACTACATCCCTAGTTATTAAGCTCAAAAAGGTGTCTCAACACTTAATGCTCTAAAACCAACTAGTTTGGGAGTCATTAGTTGAAAGCTCATTATATTGGTTCAAGATGTACTGTATTTTAAGTTATATGTATATAAAAAAAGAAAGAAAAAAGATAATAATTTCAATTTAAGAAAGTTAACCTTAAACATTAGAACATAATATTATTTTCTTCTAATAAAAGCTCCATCACTATGTTTTCATATATTGAGCACGTAAAAAAAAAGGTTTATCAATATCTTGTTTCAATAATATGAAGCAGATATATATAAATTTAATGAGAGTTTATTTACATGGATAGAGTAATAGAAGTTAAATAATGAATGTCTTGCTTTGGGGAACTTGCAAATTGTTTTTCTATTTTAACGGTTTGATTACTAGGGACTAGTAATAAGCTGGTTGGCGGATGTGATTAGTACTTAAAAATATATTTTTATCAAGTTTTTATATTATTATTTTGCACTTGAAGTATCAATAACTTCTTAACTAAAGTATGTTTTATAATAACAAGTTTGATAATATAAGATACCTTTAATTTATAGTAAATACTCATTTTAAATCCATGTATTGTCACAATTTAAAGGATTGATTGTTGTGATTAACTATTGGAAGTGAAAGGAAAAAGAAAAGGCCAAGCTTGCAAAAGAGATGTCGATTCATTTTAAATTCAAACACTGTTCAGTCATTTGATTATATCTATAGTTATAGATCTTGGATTTCAGATTAATTTATATGGATGGAAAGATAAGAAATAAGCCTACAACTTTCATGGAATGGAAAGACCAAGTTTTTCATTTTCAAATTCAAAGTTTGGTCATAAACGAGAAGTTTGAATCTATCCTGCAATCTAGCTCAAACACTACTTAAAATTTTTCCTATAACTAGAGTTCTAGAAGTCCAAATGATCTAAAATGTGATAGGTGAAAGGAAAAGACAATTTCCAACAATTTTTATGAGAAGACCAGTCAAATTTGGATGGAACAAATGACATTTCATCCATACAAGAGCATGAGGGCTATCCACATGTCCACTAGCAACACTATTTAGTATTTTAGACATATCTCAAGCTGTAATTCTCTAAATAATCTGAAATTTGATGGGTGGAAGGAAATGACAATTTCCAACAACTTTTATGACACTTTGCCAAATCATGATTGTATCAATGTTAATTCAGCTAGCCAAAGTGCTTGAATGATATTGTCCACCAAGTCCACTAATCAATAGTTGGTCACTACATCAATTATCAATTACCAAATAAATAGTTCTGAATTTTATCCTATAAAAGGAGGTATTTGCCATTCATTTAGGTATTTTTTTTTCATATCAAGATCATGTTCTTTCTCTCTCTCTTTATATTTTTGTAATGCTTAAGTTTTGCTTTCATTACTCTTTTGTTCTTACTTTTCATTTCCTTTAATATACTTAGTTAAATTATATCATGTTTATGTTCTTATATTGTTTATTCAAGTTTTTCTTCTTCATAATGTCTAAATAAGTTAATTTTGTCAAGGTGAAAAGATTTCATTAATGATATTAGAATAAGTATGATATAAACTCAACATAGGTGACATGATCAAAGAGTTAATGTCTTATTCCAAGTGTAGGAGTGTCAAACTAATAAATAAATAAGGAGATTAACTATATAAATTATAAATAACAACAACAACAACAACAAGAATAAGAATAACAATGATGATGGTGGTGAAGATAAGTTAAAGAGGACTTTGAGATGAAAGATTAATATGAATATTATATAATGATAAAAACAACTGTCAAGATTAGAGGATACACTAATAGTATTAGAGATAAGTAAGATATAAACTCTTTATTAATTATCAACATGATCATATTAATCATCTTATTTACATAACACCATTCTTATAAATTTTATTAAGTATTCCTGATGCTAACTTATGTTGACAACAAATCAAGTTCCTCTCATAATAACGATGTTGGCCGAAAACTATGAAGGATAAAGTATTTGATGTATCAAGTGTTATGCAACACAAATCTAAATTAACAACTTAACAAGGTATTAAGAATTAATAAGATAAAAATGATAAGACATGTTAATAGCAAGTTGTTTAGGATATAAGCATTGAAGTTTATATTGAGTTTATATTATACTTATCCCAACACCATTAGTGAAACCTTTTCACCTTGACATAATTAACTTAGCTAGATATTATGAAGAAGAAAAACTTAAAGAAACAATACAAGAACATAAACATGATATAAGTTAATTAAGTATAATAAAGGAAATGAAAAGGATGAACAAGAGATTAATGAAAGCAAAACTTAAGCATTACAAACATATAGAGAGAGAGAACAAGAACATGATCTTGATATAAAAAATAAGATGCCCAAATGAATGGTAAATGCCTCCGTTTATAGGCTAAAATTCATAACTATTCATATGGTAATTGATAATTGATGTAGTGGCCAACTATGAATTAATGGACTTGGTGGACAACATCACTTAAGCATTTTGGTTAGCTGAATTGACATTGATGCAATCAGAATTTGGTAAAGTGTCCTTCATGAAAGTTATTGAAAATTATTTTTTCCTTCCACCTAACAAATTTCAGATCATTTTGACTTCTAGAACTCCAGTTATGGGTAAAACTTTGAGTAGTGTTTGGGCTGGATTGTAAGACAGATTCAGACTTCTCTTTTGTGGCCAAACATTGAATTTGAAAATAGAAAATTTAGGTCTTTCCATACCTATGAAAGTTGTACGCCTATTTCCTATCTTCTCAGCCATATAAATTAATATGAAATCTATGATCTATAGCTTCAGATATGATTCAATGACCGAACAGTGTTCGAATTTGAAGTGAATCGACATCTTCTTCATAAGCTTAGCCTTTTTTTCATCCTTTCACTTTCAATAGTTAATCACAACAATCAATCCTTTGAATTGTGAGAATACCTGCATTTAAAATAGCATTTACCATAAATTAAAGGTATCTTATATTATCAGACTTGTTATTATAAAACATGCTCTAGTTAAGGAGTTATTGATACTTCAAGTGTAAAATGATGATATAAAACCTTGATAAAAATACACTTTTAAGTACTAATCACACTCCCCAACCAGCTTATTACTAGTTCCTAGTAATCAAAACGTTAAAATAGAAAAACAATTTGCAAGTTCCCCAAAGCAAGATATTCATCATTTAACTTCCATTACTCTATCCAAGTAAACAAACTCTCATTAAATTTAAATATATCTACTTTATATTGTTAAAATAAGATATTAATAAACCTTCTTTTTTTATGTGCTTAATGTATGAAAACATAGATGATATGGCTTTTATTAGAACAAAAATATTATGTTATAATGTTTAAGGTTAACGTCTTTGGGTTGAGATTATTATTATTATTATATATATAACTTAAAACACAATGCATTTGTAACCTATATAATGAGCTTTCGGCTAATGACTCCCAAACCAGTTGGTCTTAGGGTATTAGGTGTTGAGACACCCTTTCGAGCTTAATAACTAGGGTTGCAAATACATATACATAGATAATATAATTTTTGATTTTCTTAAGCTTTTCTCCTCAATCTATGTAACAAGCGTTGGGCCAATAGCTCCCAAGTCAGTTAACTTTAGGGTATTAGGTGTTAAAACACCCCTTCGAGCTTAATAACTCAGGTTAGGGAGGCTACGAAACCAAACTTATCTATGCTTTTATTTATTTTATTTTTTAATTACATTTGTTATCATTATTTTTTTCTTTTTTTTCCTATTTTTTGTTTTTGCAAAATATATACTATCCATTTCCTTTAGTTGTTACCTTTAACAAAAGAACATAAATAATATTATAATCTAATATGCAACCTATAATTATATGTTAAAATATGTTTGTGCAAATAAAGGTTTAAAAATACTTGTTAAATGAGTATATGAGCAAAAGCAATAAATAATAATGTGAGAGTTTGTAAACCTGAATATTTCAAGAAGTATTATAATAAATCTTGTTAAGAATGTTTACTAGGATGCGTCTCAAAAGTCACTTTAATAAAAGAACTCCTTGACTCTGTCATCATAATAACAATGGTTTTGCAAATAGAAAACTTAGCTAGTAATGTTTTTTTTAATATATAAATATCAATTACTATCCCTTCCCCCCAATCAAAACAAAACATTGTCCTCAATATTCTAAGATAGAAAGATACAGTACAGAAGATATCATTTGAAACAACGAACACTAACAAACCTAAAATACACTTAAACAAATATAAAAAATAACAAAACAAAATAATAAAACACAAGGTTTCACAGATGAAGGCTCAAATCCAATCTAAGCATTTTACAGTTGTCTTTAGTTAACTAATTTATGCAACTCATGGAGGGATCAATTATAGGAGTGAAAGATTGTAGTTGGTCAATCAATTGTTCAGTAGCAGCAGCAGAGATTATGATTTGTCATGCTGAAGATGTTAGAAATTCCTGCTTCACAGCATGATCAAGAAAAGACAACAACTTATCATAATAACCATTAACATTTAACAGACCTATGAGTTTATGGTCAATGTGCAGTTGAGCCCAACATAAAATATGAAAGATCTCTTTCAATGTGCCTAGACCACCTGGTAAGGCAATGGAGGCATGAATATGATTAAACATTGCATTCATTCATGCAAACATTATAGAGACCTGTAGTTTCTCTCCAATTATTTTTTTAATGATGTCATCTTGTGCTAAAACTTTGGGGACGACCCCCAAAACTTGATTACCTCATAAAAATACAGCTATTGACACACCTCCCATTAACTTAAGACTGTCTCCCTATACATTAAATAAATCTTTCTCTCAGTTAGCACCTAAACAAGATGATTTGTTGATTCTAAAAACTCATGTTCTTTTCCAAGACTAGATCGACTGAAAACACAAATATTTCTTAACCTGAGAAACTTGTCATTTCTACAAACTTCTACATTTGTTGAATGTATGGGTTGAGCAGAAATGAAAGGAAAGAAGTGAGGATTTTATAAATGAGAAATTAAAAAGGCAATCATACCACTTATATGTAGGCTAGCTGAGTCTCACACACTCTCTTTCTTTCTATTTTTATTTATTTATTTATTTTTAAAAAAACATATATATGTACAAGTAATTGTCATTGTTGCTCATATTTTTCCTTGATTTTATTTATTTTTGAAAAAGCATATGTATGTATGTAGAAGATAATTTGCTGATTCTAAATTATTTTTTTCCCATAAGACTAGATCCATCAAAAACACAAATATTTCATATTTGATGACTTGAGGAACTTGTCATTTCTACACACTTTGATAAATGTGGAATATGAGGGTTGAGTAGAAATGAAGGGAAGGAAGAGAAGAATTTATAAATGAGAAAGTTAAAATGCAATCATATCACCTATATATAGGTCAGCTAGAGTCTCTCTTTCTCTCTCTCTCTTTCTCTCTCTTTTATTATTATTATTTTAAAAAAACATGTATATGTACAAGTAGTTATGATTGTGGCTCACATCTTCCCTTGGTTTTATGTCTAAGAACGGCTTAAATGCCCTTTATGGGTTGGGGATAGGCTTTCCATCCAGTTTTCTTAAAAAATAGTAAACAAGGTCTTTTTTAGTCAAATTTCCAAGACTATGTCGACCATATTCTTTATGGAATTATGGTTATAAATCATAAATTATACGATGCACATCACCACTAGGGTACGTCTCAAGAGTCAATATAAGATTATCTAAAGACTCCTTACTCAAGTCATTCTTAATAAACTGTATTTTAACTTTACGATTTACAGATACCATTCATAAAAATGATATTTTGTATTACAAGTCCATCTGGTATATTCGTGACAGACTTATAGTCGTTTTGCCTAACGTTTCTTTGTAAAAGTGCTTTTACCTGTTTCAAACATGTATGAAATGAAAGAATTGGAGAACTCACCTGATAATCAAATATCTTTAAGAATTCCATGGTTCATTAACAATCTCAATCTTGCATATTTAGTATAGTAAATTTTTGTAATTGTATTTTGAGATAGAGTAGGAAAATACTTTTTAAAGTTTTTAAGAGTGGTATCCATTTTCAAATAAGAAGATATGTAAAAAAGGGAGAAAGAGCAAAGAATTGAACAAATATAAACACAAATATCAGTTATCATGGAAAACTAAAAAAACTGACTTAAGTCACAGAGTACCATTATCCATCATTTGACTGAGGTGGAAAAAAAACTAGCAAAACAAAGGTCATATCAAAAAGAAACACAAAATCAATGTAAGAAGAAAAAAATATATCAATCTTTATATAAAGGATCACCCAATTCAATAGAGTCATTTTCAATTGAAAAATTATAGTAAGCTTTCAAACGACGTCCATTTACCTTGAAAACATTATCATTCTTTGGATTCTTGATATTATAAGCCTTATATAGATACATATGTTTCACAATAAAAGGACCACTCTATCTTGATCTTAGTTTTGTAAGAAATAAATGGAGCCGAGAATTATAAGGTAAGACTTTTTGACCAATATCAAATGTTTTTCTCGGTATTTTCTTATCATGAAACTCTTTGATTCTTACTTTATGAATTCTTGAATTTTCATATGCATCATTTCTTATTTTCTCAAACTCATTTATTTGTAATTTTCACAACTAACTAACATCATTAAGATTTGAATTGAAAACTTTAATAGCCCAATAAGCTTTATGTTCAAATTCCACAGGCAAGTGACAACGTTTTTCATAGACTAGTCTATAAGGTGACATACCTAATGATGTTTTATAAGCAGTTTGATAAGCCCAAAGTGCATCATTAAGTTTAAAGACCAATCTTTCCTATTAGCACTTACTATTTTTTCCAAGATCTATTTGATCTTTCTATTACCAAGTTCTACTTGTCCACTTGTCTAGGGATGGCAACTTTATGTGTGATTCTATATTTCTTCATTAAAAACTTAAATGACTTGTTGTATAAATGTGTTCTACCATTACTTATCATGGCTCAAAGGATTCCAAATTGACTTAAAATATTTATTTCTAAAACCTTATTACTATTTTGTGGACTTGGTGGACAACATCACCCAAGCACTTTGACTAACTGAATTGACATTGATGCAATCAGAATTTGGCAAAATGTCCTTCATAAAAGTTGTTGAAAATTATCTTTTCCTTCCACCCACCAAATTTTAGATTATTTGGACTTCTAAAACTCCAGTTATGGGTAAAAATCTGAGTAGTGTTTGGGTTGGATTGCAAGACAGATTCTGACTTCTCTTTTATGGCCAAACTTTGAATTTGAAAATGGTAAATTTAGGTCTTTCCAAACCCATGAAAGTTATAGGTCTATTTCTCATCTTTCCAGCCATATAAATTAATATAAATTTGACACCACCAAAAGATTAATGTCTTCTCCCAAGTGCAGGAGAGTTGAAGTAATAAATAACCCGGCAAGACTAGAGTCAAACCATAGGAAGGTTAATTGTATAAATTATAGATGATAATAATACAACAATAACAACAGAAATAATAATAATAATAATAAATAAAAAGAAAAAAAAGAAGATGATGATGATGAGAACTTTGAGATGAAATATTAATGTAAGGATTAAACAATAATAATAACAAATGTCAATGTTAGAGGTTTCACTAATGGATGTCAAATAAGCATAGTATAAACTCTTGTTATTCAATTGGAAACAACACACAAAGAAGGTTCCAATCAGATTATAAATTATTAACATGATCACATTGGTTATCTTATTCGATTAATATTAATACTTGTAAATCTCGTCAGACATTCATGATTATAACTTATGTTAACAACAAATAAAGTTCCTTTCATAGTATATGTGTACATTATACCATACAGCTAGGCTATGACAGTGCCAAACATTTGTTGTATCAAGTGTTATATAACATAAATATAAATTAACCATTTAACAAGCAAAGTATTAAAGAGTAAATAAGATAATAAATACAAAACATGTTAGTATCAAACATTAAAGTCTATATTGAGTTTACATTATACTTATTCTTGTACCATTAGTGTAATCTTTTCACTTTGACATAATAAACTTAACTAAACATAATGAAAGAAAGAAAAATAAATAAACAAAATAAGAACATAAATAAGATAAAAGTTAACTAAGTAAATGAAAGGAAATGAAAGGCATAAACTTGATATTAATAAAAGCAAAGCATAAACATTATAAAAAATACAAAAAGAGAAAGCAAGAACATGATCTTGATTTGGAAACCAAGATGCCTAAATATATGACAAATGCCTTCTTTTATAGGCTAAAATTAGAAACTATTGATTTGATGACTAATTGATGAGTGGTTGGTCAACTCTCGACTTGATGACAATCTTTATCTTCTATTGTATGCCCAAAATATTATTGATAATGTTAAAATTAAAACCACTTGAAAACATGAAAGTTGTAGGAAACTGTCTTAGATTTCTTATGTAAAAAATTAAGGTCATTTGAATTTCTAAAACTCCATATATAGGCCAAACACTAAACAATGCTTGGGATAAAGGACAAATTCAAACTTCTTTATTGTTGCTATAATTTGGACATGAAAATGACATTTTAAAATCTTGAACTCCATATGAAAGTTGTAGGCCTATGTCTTAACTTTTCATCCATATAAAGTAGACCTAAATTTGAGATCTACAACTCCAGATATTACCCAATTTCCAAACAGTGTTCTGGTTTTGATTGCATCAGCATCTCTTTTCTAAGTTTGGCCATCTCTTTATCCTTTCAATTTTAGTTCTTAAATTTATCAATCAATCCTTTTATTTATGTGATAGGCCTATATTTAAAATAAACATTTACCATAAATTAAAGTTATCTTATATTATTAGATATATTATTATAAAACATGTTTTAATTAAGAAGTTATTGATACTTCAAATGCAAAAATAATAACATAAAACCTTGATAAAAATACATTTTTAAGTATTAATTAAAATTCAAGATCTATAGCTCTAGATATAATCAGATACTAAACAACATTCGAATTTGAAGTGAATCGGCATCTCTTTCGTAAGCTTGGCCTTTTCTTTGTCCTTTTACTTCCAATAATTAATCACAACAATCAATCTTTTAAATTGTAAGAATATCTTTATTTAAAATGAGTATTTATCATAAATTAAACGTATCTTATATTATCAAACTTGTTATTATAAAACATGCTCTAGTTAAGGAGTTATTGATACTTCAAGTGCAAAATGATGATATAAAGCTTTAATAAAAATACACTTTTAAGTACTAATCAACAGGCTTTAATGCATATATCCTAAACAACTTGCTATTAACATATCTTATTATTTTTATCTTATTAATTCTTAATACCTTGCTTGTTAAATGGTTAATATAGATTTGTATTGCATAACACTTGGTACATCAAATACTTAATCTTTCATAGTCTTCGACTGATATCGTTATTATGAGAGAAACTTGATTTGTTGTCAACATAAGTTAGCATCATAAATACTTGATAAAATTTATAAGTATGGTGTTATGTAAATAAGATGATTACTATGATCATGTTGATAATTTATAAAGATTTTATACTTTACTTGTCTCTAATACTATTAGTGTATCCTTTAACCTTGATATTTATTTTTATCATTATATAATCTTCATATTAATCTTACATCTTAAAGTCATCTATAACTTATCTTCACTACCATCATCATCATCATCATCATCGTTGTTGTTATTGTTCTTCTTCTTATTATTATTTATAATTTATATATTTAACTTTCTTGTGGTTCGATCCTGATTTTGCCAAGTTATTTATTACTTTGACACTCTTATACTTGGGATAAGATATCAATTCTTTGATCATGTCATGACCAATAAATATTTTTTTTCTTGATGTAAGAAAGCAATTATTCTAAAGCTAAGGTACAAAAGATACTTGAAATTAATATGTAGGTGTTTGTGAGATGACATATATATTAAACTAACTCATATAAGAGTTTTATTTAAAAAGATTATTTTATGTCTATGAAAATGTTCATATAACAATTTTGCAAATGATTATGAGACTTGAAATTACTAAGTTATCTTATATAAAGAGTGTCATGCTTTGATCTTGATTGTACGTTGTCATAATAAAGGGTAATAAATAAAAAGATATTGAGTACAATATAAACTATCGGAATATATTTGAATAATCAAGAAAAGATTCTTCATCTTAGGTGAATTAGAGAAAATATTTCAAATGTTCTCAAATAGTATTGATCATGAAATTAGTGATTAAGGTAAAATGAGATTTGAAAAGAGTTTCAAATCTTATTCAAATAGTCAGTGATTATAGTGTTGAGAACAAAAATAATTTAACAAAGTTAACATACTTCATGCTATATAATATCTAAATCAAAACATTCTTGGTGAAGGAATAATAATTATACTAAGAAAATAGTAATTGAAATGTTAAATCAAACTACTTATAATTTTTCTAATATTTTAGAGGTTATAATAAGTTGCTAAACATTGTACTTGATCTTTAAATATAAATCAGTCAATTATTGAATTGATAATAAAATAAAATTTTTATTTTATTTTATTTTCTTTAGGAGCATAATTTGTATTTGGGTCAACTTATTAAAGAACCTAATGAGTCACACACATAATAATCATTTGCTAAAATTAAAATAAAATGATTAATTAAGAGTAACTTAATTGTAAATGAATTTTAGAAATTGAAGACTATAATATAATTAATATAGGGAATTACAATTCTAGACCTACAAAAAAATCAAATAAGAACTTAATTGAATAAATTTATAAAATTTTCCTGAAATAATGTATTTGATATTATTTAAGAGGCAAATTGATACTTTGTCATTTATATAATTTTTAGGTTTGTTTCTAAACAAAATATCATATCCTTTATTTTCTATGCACGACACTCAACAAAGAAAATCTATATTAATTACATAAACACCTAAAATAATAATAATAACAACAGAGTTAACATTCAATGATGTAAGAATAAATATAGTACAAACTCAACATTGACTTTAATATTTATATTAAAAAAATTATTGTTAACATATGTTATAATTATTATCTTAATCAATTTTAATACATTTCTTGTTAAGTAGTTAGTCTTGATTCGTAGTATACAATTCTTGTCATAACAAACATTTTATTTTTTTCATAGCCTACTGTATAGAGAACTAACATTTCTGTTATGAAATGATCTTGATTTGTTGTTAATATTTAACAATATTTACAAATATTGGTTCTATTTAAATAAGATAATTAAATATTATTACAATAATCATTAATAACTTAAACTAAGCCAATAGTGATAAAACATCCACTTAGATTCTCATTTATGTGTGATTTCTAATTGGGTAATTATCTAACATTGAGAATTATTTTATTTCTGTTAAATTCTTATATTAATATCATATCTTTTGGATATTTTTAACTTTATTTCTTTTATTATTTGTGGTTTTATATCCTTAATATTTATATGGATCAACTTTAGTCATGTTAAGTTATTTATTACTTTGATACTCTTTACTTCGAATAAAACATCAAATATTTGATTATATCAATTCTCCAAGGCATGTTCTTATTATATCAAGTTGCAAATTATTCAAATTTAATTTTAATATATCTGTAAAGATATTTGTATCATTGGATCATATATATAAAATAAGAATCACTAAGTCATATAAAAAAAGATATTTTGACCTATTTGATTATGAATCATATAAAAATTATTTAATGGATAGGATTAATACCATTTATTATAAATGATAAAATATTTAATAAATTATTAAATCTACACACTACACATGTGTTGGTCGACCAATAATATTTATTGATAATCATTTTAAATATGATTATAATAAATTGTTAAGTTTGTGTATATATATATATATGTGTGTGTGTGTGTGTGCGCGCGCGCGTGCGCGTGTTTCATGGATCAATAACAATTTATATCTTAAAAAAATTAATTTTTTTTAATATGAATTTTTTTTTGTATTTTTGGATTGTTTTATTGTGTTGATATCAAAATAATTTTTTACAAAAAATTATTTTAATATATTTTAAAATAAAAAATATTTTAAAAAATAATCTTTACTATAATTTCTAACAAGCTCTAAGTATATAATAAATGGCAAGTGGTTTTACGCTATTTGACAGGATATTATGTCTATTTATCAATTCATTTATTTGGATTCATAAAAATAATTTTTATGATATTTTTTACTAATCATACTTAAATGTAATTAAATGTATGGTAAAATATATAAATAATTAATTAATTTCTAAACATAATTTTCAAATTTAATAATTATAAATAAAAAGAAAATTTTGAAAGCACATTCACTTGAAAAATACGAGGAATACGCAGTTCATTGATATAAAATTAAAAAGTCAGATTCGTTTGTTAAAATATTCAATCAATAAAAAAATGGGTGAAAAAACTACAAAGCAGATTTTGACTAGTGGATTAAAAACTCAAACGACACATCTGTCAGTCTTGTAAACGACGCCTTTGGTTTTCAGGGTTTTTTTTTTTTTGGTTGGGCCAATGAAATTAGCAAGGAGGGAGCCTTATCTGATGAGTCCCTTCCCTACCTCTCCCTTCCTTGTTCTTCTACCAAAAACCATAAATATTTGAAAATTGAAACGCACTCTCGCAAGAACTCTTCCATCTCATCCTCCTCGATAGCAGTCCGTCAGAATGGCAACCGTTGTGAATTCAACACCCCTTTGCTCCTCTGTTTCTCTAAAACGTCCAGGCAACTCTCTCTCTCTCTCTCTCTCTCTCCCCCCCCCCTCCCCCTCTCGCTTTCAAATAAACGTTGACAGTATTTGGGTTTCTGCCATTCTAAGCAGCACTTATTGGGAATTCGGTTCCTGGGAAGTTTCTTCGGGAGAAGCCAGTGTTCCATACTTGTAGATTTCCATCCTTGGAGGTCAAGGTGAGTGTACTTATTATAATTATGCTCTCTCTTAAAGTAAAGATTCCTGTATTTTATTTTTCTAATTTTTCATCGAGTGCTCTATAGGATAATTGCTATGTTAGAGCCTTGAAAGAGTTGTTACTGATCAAACTTCATACATCAAAGTAATAATCCCAAGTTTGATATAACTTAGCGAGTGTAGTTGAAGTTAAATCATCATTTTTGCTAATGCAATATTTTAACTTGCTGTCGGAACCGCGACAAGTGCTTGTTGGCTCTTAATGTATATTAATGGAGAAACATGAGAAAACTTTTTACGACAAAGGCCTTTCTGGGAACTATATTGCCATGTTTTTCTGCCAAGCATTAAGATTGAAACCCTTTATTTTCTTATGTACTGGTTCAAACTCACAAGATAACAGGATGTCTTTTTTTTTCACTGGTTTCATTGAACCCATTTCAAAGTGAGTTTGTTAAACTCAATGGTATATTTTGGCATATCATGTCTCTTTCTCTTTATGAATGGAACTTTCCATTCATCTCAATTATAATTGATCAACAAAAACTGCTTTTTCTGTTTTTATTTTATGTGTTCCCAAGTGTTCATTTTAGGCTTATCTTGTTGTGCGTATTGCTCTTCAACTTCACCTAGGAGTGCAATGCGTTTAATTTATCATAAAAAGCATTACCTTTTCAATCCACTTTGTACTGCATAATTTATAGGTTGAGCATTAGGGGTGGGGTTTTCTTCTTCTCTATACCTCAGTCTGACATGTTCGAGGATTTATCGCCGCCTTTGTAAATCTTCATACGGGCTCTTATCAAATCTTGCTGTTGCCAAGTTTGATTAGTCTGACAGATCTTTAATCAAACTATCCTTAAGGGCGTGTTAAAGTAAAACTAACAATGGGGGAAATGTGGGACGCTTTTAGGGTAACATGGCAATCCCCGTGAAGAAAAGAAATGACCACTTGTTCAATTTAAGTTAAAATGTTTTTTTCATACTCAAAAAAAGAAGAAGGAAGAGAGGCTTCAACCTGACCTCTTGAGGTGACGGGGGACATGGCTGCCAACAAGTGGGCTTATAAAGATTCAAATTCCTGAAAGAATATGCAAAACTAAAGATTCAAACACTCGAAACTTAAAATACCAACACCAAACTGATATGGAGTTAAATGACTAACACCATGGTGAAATATATTTAGATTTTAGACATTTGTTGTAATATTTCCATGGCCAGCTGCCAATGTTAAATGCCTATGGTTCATATAATACTTATTCTTATGGTGAAAATGTGTGAAGCTTGATTGTCTTCACCTACTCTTTTCTTTTCTATTTGGAGATACTCTTTTCTGGAAAGTCACTTCAGATTTATTTGACAGGCTACAGATGGTAGTAACAAAAGCAGCAAAGGCACCAAACCAAATAGCATAGTCTGTGCTGATTGTGATGGAAATGGTTAGTTGTAATTTACTCCCTATATCTACTTTTTGTTTTCTTTTTTCATTTCTCCTTTATTGGATTCTTATATTTTCAGTGTCGTGTCTTCTTGTCAGTTTGACAGCTCAGCTGCAAGTTTCTTGCAATTGTACTTGCTGTATGTGGCCCTGTAGAAGTTGAGCTTCAATCTATGCATGCTTGTCTTATGATTGGCTGTTCTTAGAATTTCATTCTGTTTTAGCATCACTTTCATTTCCATTCCTGGTATGATGCTGATGCTGATTTCCATGTTAATTGGATGGAGCTTTCTTGGTCTTGATGTCTGCAATAAACCATTACTGATTGTTTAATGTGATTATAGATGTAAATTATCTAATGAATCTCCTGCTGGCATAATTAATCTTTCACAAAGTTTTTGGTCAATGAAATTACAAACAGAACTTTCCTATTGATCCAGACGGTTCCATAGTTCATTTAGAATATTGTACGTTGGGATTTTGTCTTCCCTTTGATACCCTGCATGAGTTTTCTGTGAAGTGTCATCTTCATTAACTTGAGTCAAAAGCTTGTAATCGCCTGTTAATACTATCCTAAGAAAGTTTTAGCGCGTGTAACTTTATACCTTTCTATCACATTACCAGGTGCAATATCGTGTACTCAATGCAAAGGTTCGGGAGTTAATTCTATGGACCACTTCAATGGACAGTTTAAAGCTGGTGGATTATGTTGGCTCTGCAGGTAAAGGAAGCAAGTTGTCCTCTCACAATTATCTGCTTGCTACATGGTGATAAACCAGTAAAAGTACCACTAAGATTAATTGATGTATCATTCCGTCAAGCTTGGCCCGCATTAATGTGGTTCTTCCAAAATATCTACCATTTTCAAAAACTGTGTAGGCTGTAGAGTTCAAAACATTTGCTTTCACTGAGAAGGAACCTTGAGGTATTCACGTGCTGGGTTCATAAACACCTGCCTTTTTGGCTTGCTAAACTAAATATAGGTGCCGATAATTGCATTAGACAAGGAAATGTATCTTCACATGCACCCTTCTCACTGGGTGGATATGATCCAACCTCTATTTAACAAGATTTAAAACGTTGTAGTCTTAGCTAGCTATGTGTCAAATTTCTGTTTTGACCAATCCACAAACAGATGAGCTTCCTCCATGGCTCTAGTAAGCTGATCTCTTAAACGTGTATTTCCTTGCAGAGGTAAAAGGGAGATTTTGTGTGGAAGTTGTAACGGAGCTGGCTTTATCGGTGGATTCATGAGCACATTTGATGAATAAGTCTTGTGGGATTTGGATGTTGAATGATGCTGTGTGTCATTTCCTGGATTTGTATGGGTTTTATCCCGCACTACTTACAGTTTTGACTGAGTCTGTTTTTTGTTTTAACCGAATTCATGTATTCATTCCACGTTTATAACTTGGCCCTCTGTCCCAGGTGACTGTCATAAAACATTTGTTTTCCTTCTCGTTTTATTTTGTAGTCCTAAAAACTAATATGCAATCAAATTATTTTTCTTATTTATGAATTTTTATTCGCCACATACCATTAAAAAAAACAAATTAACAAAAAAATTGAACAAGAATAATACTTCAAAAAACATTAAAAAAAACTATATTTATTTTTTTTCCTTTAATTTTTCAAATTATTTTCATATTTACAATGTTATAATGAATGCCTCTATATAAGTTATCATTTGGGTCATTTGTGTTGACTAATGTGCAACCTAGATCATTAAAATTACAAAGAAAACTATTTTCTATAAGAGGTGTATCCTTGCATGTGCTGATTGTGATGTCTTTAGTTTATGTTCCTATCTATTTGCATATTCTTGTGAGTTAAATATTTTAATTATATTCTTGAACTTGATTAAGGATTAGGGCTTATGTTTTGTCCATGTATTATTTGTTTGATGACTTTTTTTATTTTTTTAATTTTAGTATTTTATGTTTTGGTTAAAAAAATTATTTTTTTTATGTTTTGATTCTTGAGTTTAAGAGACAAAAAAAAATCTCTAAAAAAAATGAGAGACAAGAGTGAAAGTTGATGATTGACTATATTTTGATACTAAAGAAATTGAACTTGGTGTTATTGAGTTTCATGATTTGTTAACTTGAGTTTTTTTTTAATTGATTTTATTTTTAAAATTTTATCTTTCAACATTAGATTAATTAAAAATTAAGTTTTGTGATTTATTTTAATTTACTTTTTATAAGGTTATTTCTATTTCATGAATCAAGTCACGAGTTTAGCTGGTTAATTGGAATTGATCATGAATCAAGTCACGAGTTTAGCTAGTTAATTGGAATTGATTTCAGTTTTTTTTTTATTTTTTAATTGATTTTTTAATTTTAATTACATCCTTCAATATTATGTTTATTAAATATTGAGCTTTATAATTTTTTTTATTGGGTTATTTCAATCTCATAACCTGAGTTGCGGGTTTGATAATTTATCTCGAGTTCAATTGATTTATTTTTTATCCTTTTTTAAGTTGATTTTATTTTTTAATTTTACTCTTCAATGTTGAGTTTATTGAAAATGGAGCTTGATACTTTATTTTAATTTTTTTTATGAGGTTTCTATAGTCATATGACTTGGATGTGAATTGACAGGTTAGTATAAGTTATGCTGAATCAATTTAATATTTTATTATTTCAATATTTATAAAATAAAATATCATCTTGAATATTTTTTTAAGTCAAATTATATTTTTTCTTACCACCCATGTTATCTTTAAACCTGATAAGTTGACCAGATGATATCATATTAATTCTCACACGATTTAAATTTGATAGGTTATATGAGTTGACTCGAGTAATTTTTTTTATTGATTTTTTTTTCAAGTTCTATCTTTCAACATTAAATTTATTAGAAATTGAGTTTTACAATTTATTTTAATTTTTTTATTATGAAGATGATGGTCTCATGAACCTCTACATGGATTGACATGTTAATTTATGTTAATTTAGATTATTTGAATTAATTCAATATATTACCATCTTAATATTTATAAAAAACATTCTTTTAAATATTTTTTTAAAATTAAATTATATTTTTACTAGTTATCTTTGTTGTTTTTTAACCTATTAAGTTGATCAGATCATATTAAATCAACTCTTATAAAATTTAAATTTTATTTTTCTATTAGAAAAAATAATAATGAGATCTTGATATATTTTATATTAAAAAAATAATCCAAGCATAACACAAGTGAACGATTTAGTTGAATCCTATGTTGCTCCGGCACTGAATAGATAGAAGTCGATAAGAGTCATACAGAAGTATTGTGACATGTAGTGGGAATTTTAGTTGATTGTAACACGTGGAAAGTTTTCGAAACTAAATGGGGTACTGTTTTTCCCATCTTCCTTGATTTTATAATTACTATTTGAAAGGTATTATTAAAGATGATAAATAAAAAAACTCCAACAAAATAAAAGTTTGAAAAAGTACACTATACATTATACATTAGGGATACATATAATAATCAATGTGATATAAATATTAAGAAAAAATTACTTTTAGCATTTTATAGTTGATTTAAAATTATATTTGCTTATTATCTTAAAAAATTATAGTTTATAATCTGAATCAAAGAATTAGAGATACCAAACAACCAATCATCTCTTTCTCACTAATAAATAGTGAAGAGAATGTAATTTCTTTCAAATCAAATAACAAAATTATTAGATAATATAATTTCTTGCACTGAATCATGTTTTAATGTGATTATTTATATTGGGTGGTGGAATCTCCCTATTTAATCACGCAC
This sequence comes from Populus ilicifolia, assembly GCA_015708895.1. Lineage (NCBI taxonomy): Eukaryota > Viridiplantae > Streptophyta > Magnoliopsida > Malpighiales > Salicaceae > Populus > Populus ilicifolia. The sequence continues at coordinate 20,945 of SRLM01004059.1, forward strand.
ACATCTTAATTCTTTTTCCTTGTTAAGATACTTACAAATTTATTTTCCTTAATATTTGCTTCACATTCAATTTTTCATATGGGTTTTTGCTTTTTTGCTTTTTTTTTCCTCTCTCGAGGGCTAATTTCTGGCCAAAAGATTATATTTTCAATCTTTTTCATGTTTTTCTTCAAATTCTTAAAAGATTGATCTTTTTAAGATTCTTTAATTTATGTTGTCAACAAAAATAGATTCTTGATTCCTTGTACATGATTCTTAGAATTATTTAAAAAGCTCAATATTTACATATACTCTATACTTCATTTTTATTCTTATCTCAACATCTCTTGATTCCAATAAGAAATTATATCTTTTCAAGATATGTTTCCATATCAAAGGAGATTTTCTAGATTTCAGATCCTAGACTTTAAGGAAAAATGGGTTTTCATAAAAATTTTCTTTTTCAAAGAACATATGGATCCATTTTGAGAGAAAAGATAAAAAAATAAAAATAAAAATTATGAGTTGTGTATGATAAAGTGAAGATGTGTAGATATGGATGGAAGATGTAGATTTAGATTTGAGGTGAAGGTGAAGTATCTATTTATATTATTTTAATGCAATAGGTCCTCTTTAGTTATTAAATGAAAAATAACAATAAACTTGTAAAAAATTAGAAAATTTTTGTTAATTTTTTTTTGTTGCACCATGTCTAAGATGTAAATTACTATGCACACATTAAAGTTTAGGTTGGAAATAATAATTATCCAAAACTTGATAAGTTCACTTCCAACTAAATTATAGAATGTTAAAGGTAATTTTTTCAAATATTAATTTATCCTGTAGGTTAAAATTTAATTATTATCTATAAATGATATATCTTAATGTCATCACATATGACTTACGTTATTAAACATTGTAAACGTTAAAATTGTTAGAAAAAAATATGAAAACATTATTATTATTGTACGTATATGGTGTCTTGATGAATGTTCTCCTCGTAAGGTCCGAGTGTATATGGTGTAGGCAAATGAACAGGATAAGAAATTACTATCCTTTATTACTTAAAAAAATAAAAATTGTCACCTAATATTTTGATTACTAAGAATATTAACTAATATTAAATAATCGAATACAGAGACTAGTTGCGTAATAAGAAGGTATTAGCATTTTTAATACACTTTACTTAAAATAAACTGTATTGTTTACTTATCTGATTAAACTAGTTTTTTTTTATTATTTGGTTGTTTAAGGTTGAAGACAAATCCTTCTCAGTAAGTAGATCCTTATATTATCGGTTAAAAATTTAACTGATCTAATATTAATAAAAAAAGAACTAGCATTTTAATATCAAGAATATATCTTACGTATAAATTCATAATCTTAGATACTAAAAGAAAACAAAATATTTTTTGTTATTTTTAAAATATAGACCTAGTTCTTATGGCTTTAATAAACTGATTATTAAAACCCAAAATGTATGCTAATATATATATATTTTAAATTTTATTTTGTATGAAAATAAGATATGAGATATTTTTTATGTTTTGAGAGACTTGGTTATATCCATGAAAATATGATATTTTTTTTGTTTTTCCATAAATCTTTTTGAAAGAATTTTGAATTTTTTATTTGTACGTGTGTATTGGGGTCAAAATCAACCTATAAGAAATTAGGTTGAGGTTAGCCTAAAAGAATTGGGCCAACATCAACCTAAGACAGGGGTGTTCTATGAAACTGGGTCAAATCTATCATGGTCATTTTAGAGAAGACTCCCCACTATTCACACACTATATGAACAATGAAGAGTGAATATCACTTTTCACTATTCACTAGTAGAACATTAGAGAAAGAACAACAACAAGAGGGGAAGTTAACCTCAGAGTGGTGTTGATGGTGGTACTAATGGTGATTAGACAAAATAACAAAAATGGTGTTTTAAATAGTAGAAAGAGAGAGAGGTTACTATTTTTCTTTGGTTCTCTTCTTTTTCTTATCTTTTGTGCTTCCTTTTTTTTTCTTTTTTAATCCCCTCTGGTTCCTTTGTTTTTTTCTTTATGTTTTGTTGTCTTTCTCCCATGTTTTTCTCTCTTTTTTTTTTCACTCTTTGTTTTCCTTTCTTCTTTTCTATATTTTTTAGTCTACTTTCTTCACTCTCATCTTCTCATCCCTTTTTTTTTCCTTTTTCTTTATGTTTTTTCCTCTCTTTTTCGTCTCCTTCTTACCAACTAGTAAAGGGGTATTTATAAGGGATAGTGGAAGAGGGAGCTACCCTACCCTTGTCCAATCATGGTGAAAGAGTAGGGTAGGTGGGTGGGTCTCTATGCAGTCACCTGTAGGACTTGTTTTCTCTACCTGTTTTTTCATAATGGTAGGTCATAATAGGGTGTGGGTTGTGTTGAGGTTTTTGAAAAGGAAGGGAAGGAAAACTTTTTTTCCCTTGTCTTTGTGTGTCTAAGGGAAGACGATGACAAACAATGCCATTAAAATAGCATCATTTACAACTCTTTTGTTTTTTAATAAGTAATGGAAATGGCGTCGTTTCAAGTAAAACACGATGTTTTATTTTAAAATAAAAGGGTGTTAATTTTTTTTTGTTTCCAAATCAGTCCTCATTTTCTAGTTATTCAATCAAGCCCTTAATTGATATTTTAATTTTAAGAATCAATTCAATTACATCCCTGCTAAATTCGAATGTCTACCCTGAAGTTAGTTCTTTTTTTTGCTTTGTTCTTTGGTTTTGAATATGCATGTTTTGACTTTTAATTGATAAATAAATTCTCAATTCTTCAATTTAGCCCTTAATTCAATTAATTTTAGCCTTTATACTTGCATGTCTTTTTCAATTTGATCTTTGATTTTAGATTTATTTAATTAAGTCTCTAATTGCCCATCAAACTTCAATATTTATGCAATTAAACACTTGATTTAACGAAATTAACTCTTAAAAAATATATTTTGATCCTAAAATTTAATTTCTTCCAATTAAAACCTAAATTGATTTAAAAATTACTTTTTCTTGCAATCAAACCCTTCATAAACTTAATTAATCTCTCAATAAAATCTAATTGAGTTCTTAAGTATTTGTTATTGAATTTTTCTTTCTCAAATTGATTTTGTTTTATCAATAAAGCCTTTATTTGGCAAAAATATATTGTCAAATTTCAATATTTATATTTTTTAACCTTCTCAACTAATCTTTAGCTATTGTCTTGTATCTTTATATCAGCTATTGTCTTGTATCTCTATATCATTTACTCACAACTACATATTTTTTAGTTTTTTTTATATAATTTTTTTTTAGGGGGTTCCAAAAATAAGTAATGTATTATTTTGTTTATAAGATGAAAGCCATTCCATCACTAAATTCTCAAAAATGTAAACACAAATTGAACAAATTCGAGGGAATGAAAGATTTGGAGAATAAATCCTTGTCCATGAAAATACAAAGAAGAGGTTACGAAATATAAATTAAAAATAGACCACTTATCAAAGTATTTTAAATGAACCACGTTTAATTAGCAATTTCAACGGGTATAAAAGTTTTTCCTTTTGAGAGTGAAATATTCATTCTTAGTTTCTCCCTAAAAGACTTCATTGAGATTAGAGAAAGTAGTAGTCATCTTCATTTTTGGGCATATGCATAAATCTACTTCATATTCTGCAATATGCTTAATTGGACATGCATGCTATCTACACCACACACGAATTAGACTGAGATCAACAAATGACAACAGCAACAATACAAACCCCTGCAAAGTTGCAGGCTGCTCGGGTCCCTTTTTCGTGTCACATTATCCACGCCAAATTATTGACCAAAGCAAAGCAAATTTAAAAGAGTCTTAAATCCAGAAAACATCCGAATTTAATCTGGAAAGGGCAGAAGAGGTGCACAAATATTCAACTAAAAGTCTCATCTCTTAAAAAATCCACCTACACAGGCACCCGTCCTCTCTAATTGCTATCGGTCAAAGACACGAAAACAGAATACAGCTAAAAATCCATACGATAAACTAGTAGTGTTAATTCCCATAATCATACAGGTCTTGTTCCAAGTCATGTCAAGGCTTCGAAGCACAGGAAACCACATGTGACTTGAACTTCTCAAGCTCTGCCAAAACCTCATCTTCTGGCCTGTAGATCAAATCACTCATGCGCCATATCTGCACACATTTTATTAATCAAATTTAAGCATTACCCCAATGACTCACATTAGAAACATCTTTAAAAGTATTCTAAGAGAAAAGGAGAAAGTACTGTTATCTCTAGAAGTTTGGATTAATGACACAAAATTTTGAAACTTCATTCCCATCCTTCATGTTCTGTATGTTTTACCAACTTATCCATACACTAGCACAATAAGACATTTCCATGGAAAGCAACTATTACCTGCAGTGTCCCTCCCCCGCCAGTGGTATCACAGTCATCAGAGACACTAACCACCGTCCAAGGATCAGATGCATTCCAATGGAAATCAACAACTTTATCCCTAAATGACAGTAAAAGAAAATATATGACTACTTATCAGCCCATAAAGAAATACGTGAGAATTTTAAAAAAGAATCAAGGATTCAAATATTGAAGATGCGATTTGCTATCAATCAAACATATAAAGTAGATTAAATATGACTGGGGAAAACACAATAAACATGTGAAGACCAAAGCAAAAGATGAGACAAATGCTTATTTACGGTGAATTTAGAGCTGTTAGTTGATTTCAATAAACCATGAAAATCTTTAAACCAAGGTAGATAAGACATTAACAAACACTTAAAAACACGAAAAGGTTGAGGCCATTTGAGCTTTCCTTAATTTGATAGGCATGTGTTTTAACATTGTATGTAATCTTAAATCACAAACATTTGTCAGGTTAAGAGTATGAATGTGGTTGGTCAGAGCTTTCACCATTCATGCTTCAGCCAGCCACACCTAAAAGTGCATTAGCAGTCTAAGAAACTCAAGGAGACAAGAACCTTCAGAAAGCTAACAAGATAGAGAGATCAGGTTCAACACATTTCATAAAAATATTTCTTGCAACAAAGAAATGTTGCCAATGATTCCTAAAAGCCAAATTCAGAAAGTAGAAGAAAATAGTGTTTTTCACATATAGATATGGTAGGCATTCAAGGCAAAGAGACAATCAGGTGAGATGGCTGCATCCAACAAAGACCAGTCAGTAGCTAGAGAAATTGAGGTTCATGTAGCTGCATGGAGGAGAAAAATGATAAAGAAACCGTATGAAATGACATGCTAATGCACCATATTGAATGATGAGTACTTCCTTTTTTCAATTGCAAGTAATAGATGCTGGTTTGAGAAACATATATTCAAGGTATTCAAAAAGGAATCCTTGAGACAAATAAGAAAACAATTACAAACCATTGAGAATTGCTAGCAATTAAGGAACTGTTTTCAAGGAGAAAAATTATCAGGTACAAACCTGTGTCCAGCATGCTGGAAAAACAATCCTGCAGGAGAACTTGGTGCTCTAGTCGGACGCTCTGTCTTTTTGCCAACCTGTAAGAACAGAAAAACATAGAGGATGTAAAACATCACCCAAGTTCCAATCACACAGCAAAGCAAGCAACAATGCAACCAAACAATCAAAGCATCTTTAATTAGAACTTTTGAAATCTGAGGCAGAGATGGAGGAAAAGCTTTCACTAAAATGAGGTGTAGCTCAAAAGCACCATAAAGAAAGCTGGGCTATGCTCAAGAACAATTGGGATAAGAATCCCCCACCCATGCAGCGAACAAATGATGGGAAGCATCCCCACACACACTAAAAATTTCTTTTATTTCAATGTGAAGATCCAGAAACCAAACAGGACTTCTAAAAGACAAGTTACATATGTATTCAGAACTATGCATTCTTGCAGAGGAGTCCAAAGCGACTATATACCCTGGGTTCATGCAATGAAAAATAGATGAACAGTTTGGTCCTTTCTTCAGCTTCTTAGAAAATAATTGGTTAAATATTTCTTAAGAGCATTTCCAACAAGAAAAAGGTGCATGCAATCCTTTTCATTTTCCCCTTCTCTTGAGGATTCGTTAACTTTCACAATGATTTGTCAAACAGACCTACATTGCAAGAGATCTATTTTGCATTCAATTAGATGGGTTGATGCCCATCCCATGCACGGGCAATCCAGCTCATGTATGGAGATTGCACATACAAACCTTCTCATAATCCCAAATATTTAAGAGACCATCCTCCGCAGAACTCCCAAAAACAGATGCCTTATCTGGAGACCACTGAAAAAGAAATGGAGATTAATGAAGTAACATTTACAGCTAGCTTCCAGGGCCAACGAATGACTTCCAACTAAAATTTTGAAGAAAAAGGCTTGGGGTATGAGAGGAACAAAAAGAGGTTGATGAGTACCTGTACACAGAGAACAGCAGCTTTGTGACCCTCAAATTTATGGACAGGCAAACCAGCTCCATTAGAAGTGAGATTCCTTCGATCAAACATGCAAACAGACGTATCTGCAGACCTGAAGAAAAATCAAGCAGAGCTTAAAAAAAATCTTTAGCATTTAATTTTTTCCTTACAAGGACAAAACATCAACCAAACTAGAAATGTTTATCTTGTCCAACCTTGACAGCACAGCATAACTGCAGGAAGCATAAAATTGAAACATACCCAGTTAAAATGAGATTATCATCTTGAGGATTCCAATCAACACAGTGAAGATCAGCATTATGTGCCCTTTCAACCTGTTGACCAGAAACCAAAATCAGTGGAGAACAGGAAAACATTGATAGTCAGAGCTGAGCTTTTACATGAATGATATTTTAAAACTGAATAAGCACAATCTACAGAATACCATTGAACGGTGACCAGATAAAAAGGCATACAAAAAATGAATGATACTTTGGTTCAATGAAGTAGATATTAAAAAGAAATAATTAAAAAAGAAGTTATAACTCAGTTTCTAGATCAAAACTCTACACCCAATCAATGTGAACAGATTATGGTAAAATAAATAAAAAGTCAGTAAAGTCAGGTGCAGAGAGTAAGGAATACTACACTAGTATTAACATCATTTAGAACAATGAGATCAGGTTTTCACTTCATCAATACTGGGAATGCCTTCATAAATACCCACAAGATTTGTCAACATAATCCAAGAAAAATTTACAATGACAGATGCTAACAACAAGACCAAGAATATAAAGCAGAGGCAAACAACCTTTACAGCTGGGCTAGTACCAGCTCTAGCATCCCACAATATAAGGCAAGAATCATCTCCTACACTACAAAACTCCTGCGCACTTCAGAAGACATATAAACTCAATCAGAAATAAAAAGCCATATCATAAATGCTTTTACAATGTTATAATTAAAGAAAAGTATAACAGCATATTATCAAGATTAATTTTACAGCCACATTTTCAATTATTTGCATAACACATTGAATATAATAACATATTATAAATGATGACTAAAAAATTCATAATTTCATGAAAGATGGATATTATACATGAAAGACAATAAAACAAGATGACTACATGCATTTAACCAGGGCCATGTGAGATACCTGGATGGACAGAATGCCACGTCTTCAACTGTATCCTCATGCCCTTGGTAGATACCTCGTGGTCCAACAGAAGGGCCTTCAGTGGCTTTATCACTGCCATCCCCAGTCTTTTTAATGATCGATCCACCAGTTCCTGGAGACTTAGTTGCTGGATCAGAGGCAGATGATGTTATATGGTCCTGGATACTCCACAAAACTACCAGCTTGTCCTTCCCTGCAATTAACAACCCATACTTGAAGAAAATCTTTGTCAATATAAATCAAGTTTGTCGTAGTCCCCATCCTAGCAATCTAGATGTGCCTATTAGAATCATGAACATCCAAGCAAACTACAGAGACACAACATAACAGTACACACCACGATAAATATCTCAACCAAAAGGAAAGAAATATGTAATAAGACAAATATGCTGTTTGGTGCAAGTAGCAATCTAGTCCTAACTTTTAAGAAAGTCATTTATTAATAAGTAAACACCATAATATGTATCCAAAGAAGAAGAAAAAAATTGACAACAAAAGTAGAAACACAGAATAACACTAATAAGCTGCTGGAAAAATTTCATATTCTAACCAAGCACAAGTAGCAATCCACCCCAGATTCATTCATCACAAGGAAAAAAAAAAGAAACAAGAACTTAAAAATAGATTTTCAACCTCCAGAAAGCACATAGGGGTCAGTTGGGCACATTGCAAGGGCAAACTCAGCATTGTCTTGATGTCCAGTCAAAATCTGTAGGAGAAAGTTCCAAGTTGACATGGTTTAGCACGCGACACGAAAAAAGGGTCATTTTGATAGAAAATTATGAATCCCTAGAAATATAAAAAGGGTGTGCAAATGCATGATGATATGCCTGGAATGCAGCTGTAGTACAAGAAAATGCTTTATGGAGAGGATCATGTAAACACGATAGCATTTGCATATGATTGTCCACAATTTACAACACTCTTTTATATCTAGAAGGCAAACATCTAAACAACCCTACTTTCCATTGTAGCGAAACCAATAAAAAAACAAAAACTACTCAGAGTGCAGATAATAAATATAAAAAGATAGACTTGATATATAAGTAAATAAACAAAATGCTGCATCCTGCATTTCAAAATCAAATTACCAAATCTGGACGAGAATTTGTAGCTCCAAGAACAGCATGGCGATTAGGCTGTGCTTCAACATCCCATATAAGAACCTGAAGTTTTACAAGTACAATGCTGGCAAAATTAAATTATGGGAACTAACAAAACAATAAAAAACAGCATAGGTTCAGCCTAAATAAAGAAACCAACAGGTTCCTAAGACACTCACATCAGGGCTGTCAGTATGAGTAGCCACTATCTTACTATTCTGGGGCAGTTCTCTGATTCTGTTTACCTGAAAAAGTATATCAAAAAAATCTATGAAGAACAAGTTCAAATGGGATTTCCTGCCTTTCAAAAGCAGAGCAAAACTTTAAGATCAGGGTGGACATGAGTAAAGAGCCAATGCAGCAAAAGTACAAGTCTATACTCCTTTTACAACAAACTTATTAGAGAGATCAAGTAGATACTTATTTTATACAAAAAAAATGTCAAAAGTTTACAATCAGCTGATGTATCTGCATCATTGCATGCAACTTTAATAACTACATATATTATGGCTGTGTACATCTGTAGTGAGATCTATACCTCTCCAGGATGTATGATGGTCTTGTACTTCTTAACAAATGGAGAGCGTGCTTCTTCATTAAACTGAAAAGATAAAGCAAATGGTATTAAGTAAATAAATTAGATGTTAACAACATAAACTAAGTTGTAGAAACATTTGAGGAACTTGACAAGGTAATGGGAGGATAGATACAAGGGAAAAGAATTCAGGGGAGAGGAATGTGACGGGGGAGAGTTACTTAAATTTGTTTGGGCAAGAGAGAAAATGAGGGGAGGAGATGAAAGTGGAGTGAAAATTTTCCTTGGGCTCACCAAAAATTGATCTCCAATTTAAAGAGAAAATGGAAAGATAATGGAAAAAGGTTACTCATTCACCCTTATAATAAATTTTATATTCCACAAAATGAAAGGTAAAAAGGATTTTATAAACTTTCTCTACACATTAATTCTCCTCCAAATTCCTTCCACCAAAACAACAAGAGGAAATTACTTTTCTCCTGCAACTTCCTTTCCCTTCATTTTCAATGATTTCAGTTTCCTTTCCCTCATATTCGGCTCCCAAACATTGAATAAAAGTTAAGCGCAGGTAGAAGAAAGAACACAACAGAAAAACATTAATCACCTGAGATATGTGTTCCGCAGCAGCAACTCTAGACTTGACAACATCACAATTTGCAATGACCAAAGTATTTGGAACACTACCATCAGTCTGGCCACACAAAAGAAGTTGGATAAAGAAAATAACCAGAAAAAGGAAAAAAACAGTTCTGAAGAAAAGTGACCAAATAAAATCTAAATTATCATGAAAGGTAATGTTTATTGGCAAGGTTAACATTGGAATGGACACAAAAACAGTAATCACGACATTATAGAAACTGTCTTACAGGAAAGATATTAAGAAAGTAAACACAGCACCGCAAGTCATAATTCATCAACAGAGTACCAAAATCTCTAAAGCACCCAAAATCTCACATTGCATCAGCTAGAAAGAGATGTCACAGGGTAAATTAAAATGCCCTTTCCAAGCTACAAGAATGACCAATTGCACACCAAACCCATAGGCTCCAATTATTACCATTAAAACCTTGAAGTTTCAATGTTGTTTCAGTGTAAGGATGCAATTAATTGTCTATTAATTGGAATGTGACAGAATCGCAAAAATTCAATGTGCGTGGCACAATGCTTATTTCTTCAGCCTTCAAGACTCATTTGAGCAGTAAGATTTTACCCATCTTGCTCAGATTAAGCAGATGAATAGTTCTCTTCCGTAATTTATTTATTGCTGAAAAATAAATTAGAGCATTTCGTTCATTACCATTATAGAAGTTTCAGATGTTTGGCTCATATAGTATAAGCAAAAAAAACTTGCCTGCTCGGAGAGATAGAGGCGCTGGCGATTCTTGTAAGTAGCTTGTTCAAGCTGTGGGCCCCACCTAATCACAGCATCATCGATCGATTAAAAACAAAAAACATACTGAGCTTTAATCGTGGTACAGCCATGGAAATGGAGCAAAGTAACCAAATTGAAAAACCCTAGATTTGGTTCACTCAAAACCAAAGGTAAAATAAAAGCCCTGGACAAGAAAGAACGTTAAAAAATACAGAGCAAAGGGGAGAAAGCATCTGACAATCAAGAAATGTAAGGAAAACCTAGTAAAAAGAGAGAGAGAAACAATACCGGCAAGAGAGAGATGGCCAGACGAGGTTGTGATTGGCTAGCCAGTCATAAAGAACAGGAACTAAAGACTTCCACTGAGTGTACTTGTCATCAATAGAGGGTTGTTGTGCCTTTCTTCCCTCTTTCATTCGGGCACCAGCACCTTGCTGCTGCTGCTGCTGCTGCTGATCTTCTTTGGGCTTCGGTTTTCGGCCTCTCTTCTTTGGCACGTGAGCAGTAGTAGTAGCAGGTTCCATTTCAAAGACACAGTAATTCTCTTCTGTTATGGGTGAGAACTAAAACCCTGAGAAGATGGACGGCCTGCCCCTGTCTAGTAGTAAAGACTTGATAGGTGTCTAGTGATAAGTCGTCGGCGGGTCAATTTTTCTGCTGGTGATGGCAGTGTTTTGTTTTTCTAAAAGAATTTTATCCAGTTAAATTTAATAAAAACTAAATATGAATAAAATAACTTTAAAAATAAAAATGAAAAACTTCTAAAATTTAAATAATAATAAATCAGTCATTAAAAGATTAAAAAATAATTATTTAAAAAAATAAAAAACTTCATTAGAGTTTGTATATCAAAGTCATGATCTTACCATGGGATAATTTTTCATAGAAAAATTGAAATAAAATAATGAATATTTATTTTTAAGCAAATAAAATGATGACAAGTAAAATTATATATATAAATAAAAAAATCAAATTAAATTAAATAAACTTCATTAATTTATTATTAGAAATATGAGATGGAGATAACATCACTAAAAGAAAAGCGAAAACATTATAAAGTTTAAGAACTAATAATTTTATGTTAAATGATGAGATTAAAAAAAATTAATATATTTTTTAAAAAAATAAGTCAACAAACTTACAATCTAATATATAAGATTGGATAAGTCCACAAAGAAAAAAAGTAGAAAAATCATGAATTTCAAAGTTTAATAAACTAATATCTAATAATAAAATTAAAATTAAAAAAAATAAAAAATATATATAAAAAAAAAACACAATTCTAGATTAACTCTTAACTTGATTAATATGTGACTTGGAATATGAGTTCGGGATAAATCCATAGAAGTAAAAGCATAAAAAAAAAATCAACACCCAATAATCTAATGTTGAAAGTTAAAGCTGAAAAAATCATTATTTTAAAAAAACTAAAAGAAATCAAATATAAATCAAGCTAATTTTCAAAACCAAAGATTCAGGACATAAAACTAAGATTATCCCATAAAAAATATGAAAAAATTATAAAGCAAAATTTTTAATCATAAAAAAAAAATTAAAAACAAAATACATAATAATTAAAATAATGAGGACCAATTCTAGTATGAAAAATAAATGAAAGAAAACAATGAGAGACTAAATTGAAAAATAAAATAAATCAAGAAAATAAAAAGAAAAAAGAAAACAACAATAAAAAGAATAAGAACCAAGTTCGATGCAAAAAATAAATGTTGTTGGATGAAATTGAAAAAAAACCGATCAAAATCAAAAGAAAAAGGGCTAAATTGGATTAAAAATTAAATGAAACAAAATGTTTAGGGATGAAACTAAAAAAAAATCAACTTCAAAAAGTATTAAAAGCAAAATAAATAGTAATTAAAAAAATAAGGATTAGAATTTGATATAAATATAAATTGGAAGGCACATTTAATTTTTGGAAAGATTAACATGAAATTCAAAGTAGAATATAGAAAAGAGAGAGGATAAGAAAAAAAGCCTCACAAAATCTAACTATTGCTCTGTCAAACTCACGCGTTGACTCCTAGAAAGAGCATAGCGTGACACTTCTAACACTATCATAAAAGGTAGCATTTGACAACTTAGATGCAACACACATGCTACCTAAAAAGCATGAGAGTTTTGCTCCAACTCTTTTTTTAATTATTTTTATATATGTAAAAAGACTAGCTTGTCATCACAGGACCCAATCGTTGCTCTATTATGCACATATATTGACCACCATAAAGAGAATGACATGGCACGCGTTGACTCCTGGGAAGAGCATAGTGTGACACTTCTAACACTATTATAAAAGGTAGCATTTGACAACTTAGATGCAACGCACATGCTACCTAGAAAGCATGAAAGCTTTGCTCCAACCCTTTTTTTAATTATTTTTATATATGTAAAAAAACTAGCTTGTCATCACAAGACCCAATCGTTGCTCTATTGTGCATATATATTGACCACTATAAAGAGAATGACATGACACTTCCACCACCATTATAAAAGGTGGTGTTTGATTGCTTAGACGTATCATATACACAATCTAAAAGGTATAAGTGCTTCAGAGCTAACTCATTTTTGTTTTTTTTGTTTTTTTATATATATGAAAAGATTAATTTACCCATCATTTGCTTGTAACTAAAAAATTTGATTAAATTGTTAAGAAGCCTCTAGACATCTATTTTTATGTTTTTTCTTTCAAGAATAGTGTAGTTATTTCATTATGCTAGAAAAACATCCCTAAACCATACTTTTAAAAATTTTGTTCATAAGAGTAATAAAATCATTTTACCATGTCAAAAAATATGTATAGATTAGTTTGTTCTCAATCTAGTAATGTTTAATGGATCTTGTGGAATAATCGGTACTACCCCTTGTAGTAATCTTTGTTAATTTTTTAAAATAACAAAATTATCATTAGATTATTCCGATTTACAATGTTATAAGTTTAGGGTTACAATGTTTTACTAATGACTTTTAGTTTCTTTTGTAACTAACTAGTACCTATGCTAGGTTGCAAATAAGATTTAAAATTAATTTTTGGTACAAGAAAAAAAATAAGTTGGTGTTGTAAAAGCCTTTTATGACTCCATTAAAAATTTTAACTAAAAATTGAAAATTTCATATGAATTGAAAATATATGACTAAAAAATCATAAAAACCTAATTACTAGGGTTTGTTTGTTTTGTGTAAAATATTTTTTCAAATGAAAAATATTTTACATTTAAAATATTTTTCAATGTTTAACTTAAAAAATATTTTCTCGTAAAATATATTTCTTAATAAATGTGGTTAAAGAGGAAGTGGTAGTGTGATAATTATGATGATAATGAAAAAGGAGCTAGTGGTAAGGGGATTGTCGTGGTTATATATAATGAGATTGAGATGGTAGTTGAAATAGTTAGATGATATTACAAATAAATTACTATTTGAAAAATATTTTTTAGAACTTTATGAATTGAAAATATTTTTTAATAAATAAACTAAGTTTGAAAGTTGACTGTGATATTTTGTAGTATTATTTTTATATCCATTAGAATATATAAAGTTGAATATGAATAACTTATTGAAAGTTCATTTATAAAGTTTATTTACAAACAAAGTAGTTATACTAAAAAATAGTATATTGTAATGCATACAAGGAAGTATTTTATCGTAAAGTAAAACTAGTATGATTTATATATTGTATTCTTGATCTAAGTGTAAGTGTTTCTACTCACTAGCTTTTTTAGGTTTTATAAGAAATTGTCACTTATTAAATATTGTCATAGGAGCTAAAAAGTAAAGTATAAAAAATATCAAGACAGTCATATGATAAGTTATATATTTAAATTAATACCATATTTTTTTCCATATCATTTGTAAGTGGCAATTAAAGTCTTATATGTTTGGTCATAAATGTGCATTCTTTACATACTTTCATTTTATCAATTTATCCTTCCTTTCTTTTTACATCTCCATATCTCAGATAAAAGGGACATAACACTACTAAAAAATAAAAAAAAATACAAAAAGTTTCAATGAAAAATAATTCATCGTTTATAGATAAAAATTGCGATGCAAAATTTATTTTTGTAGTTTCTAATGAAAACAATGATGGAATAAAAGAAATTTCATACATAGCTAAGATGTGAAATTACTAATAGAATTGCCAACAAATATTCCATTAATGATTTTAAATTAAATTAAAATCTACTAGTCCTCTTTTTTCCCCATTTCCTTTTCTTCTCCTCAAAACATCAAATTAATTACTACCGATAACCCTTTTACAATACTAACACCAACAATACATCTCTCCTCATCTCAAGTTTGATTTCTTATTTACTTTAGTTTCCTAGTAAATTTGTCAATTACTTTACATTAGGCTTCTTGTTTTTTTTTCAATTTAAGTTTGGATTGCAACAAATACCTTCATATTGCTTTTTCAAAATGTTTTGATTTTTATTTTTTATGTGTTTGTTTTCATTAGTTTTGATGTTGTGTCATGTGAAAGTCAAATGGAAGATTGATTTTGTTTAATGATGACATCTGCATGTATTAAATCTTGAGGATTATTCTTATTAATTTGGTTGGTATAAATATGATATATCAGGGCTGAATTTTGAATGTTTTTATGTGTATTTGAAAATTTTCTCAAATATATAGGGTTTGAGATCTTTATTAAGCTTCTCAATTATGGATAAAGTTGATTTTTTTAGTTTAAATTTTTTTCATGATTTGGTTTTAAAAACTTTACTATTATTTTCTTTTGATTTTCCCTTTGCTTGAGTTTGGTTGAATATTTTATGCTTTAGCCTTGTAAATGGAAAAATATGCCTTCCATATTACTATTCTTTTTCTCTATACGATTTGGGTTGAAAATATTATGTTTAGGATGTTTTAAATATCCAAATATTTTTTTATTTTTTATTATGTGTTAGAGGGGTTGATGAAAGCTATAAGACATTAAATATTTTCAAAACAAGCCAACTTATCAAATTTTTTAAATGATGGAATCTAGTGTGTGTGTGTGAGTCATGGTTATGTGTTTTAACATTCTCATGCTTGTGTGTTTAATGACTAGATGGTTGTGCTCAGTTTATTAAAATAATAAGGTTAAAATGGTTATATATTTGTGTATAACAAGGTCATTGCCTCCCAACTTTATGATTAGACATCAAAGAAGCATAGTTAATAATATTTTCTTAGTAAAGATAGTTAAATTTACAATCACTCTTCTTTTTGTGTGCTTTGATGTTGTAGATTCATATACTAGATTTTGGTTATAATTATACCAATAACAAACATTAGTATTGTTATTAGGAAGTTGTGTGTCCTTTCTTGGATGGTGTTGTAGATATTAAAAGGTCATCAAGGTAGATAATTGTTAATTACTAGAAAAAAACTAAACGAATAAAACATCGACATCATAGTGCAATTGGTACCATAAGTGCTCGTTCTTTAATAGTCGAATTGTGAAATGCAAATCTAAAATATACAAATATGAAAATGGGTTTTATCAATTAAGCATCAAGTTCTAAGCTTTAGACTGCCATTAACGTAATAGTTCATTGTTTCCTATTAGACACCATGTATATAAGAAGAAACTGGTCCAAGTTCAATAAAAGCATTACTACTTCATCACATAGTAGTGTATGTGTTTGTGTTGTAAATCTAAATGATGATTATGAAGAGGTACAATCTACTATAAAAGTTATCAACCAAGACTAAACCAATAAAAAAAATAAAGTACTCATCCCTTATTCGATAAAGTTTATTTTAAGCAAAATTATTGCAGAATAGAAAGACAACCTCTCTCTATAATAAATGTTTTGTTTTAATATTAAAGTTATTTATTTGTATAAGTTATTTTAAGTTTTATATTACATGAAAATGACATTGATGAATTGGTTTTTAGGTTCAATAATATTAAAGTTGCATGTCTATTCACCCTTACAATAAAGTGGTCATTTGAAAAACCATTGTTTTAATTAAGTTAGTTTTATGAACATTTTAAATGGATGAATATGGTAAATGGTTGGTGGATAAAACTTTAGGCTAAATAAATAATTTCTAATTTGAGTTGGTAGTTTTTAAAATTTAAAAAACTAATTAATCAATGAAATCAATTAGGAAAAAAACTTAGTGGGACAAGAGCAACAAGATGCTTATTAAGAGAGCGTGAAAAAATAACAGTGTAACTAGGTAAGTTTAAATCAAATAATGTTGTAATATTATAAATTCATATTCTTTTGCTTTCTTACTTTATTCTTGTTCAATAAATTTCTATATCAGGTTGAGTGATTTATGGTATGATGTCCATAAATAAACAATTAGGAAAGCCAATTTTGATGATGTTGAGAAATAAAAAAGATATAAATTGAAACATGTCATAAAGAGTAATTAAGTTTGTTTCAACAATTTGTATAAACAAAAAAGTTTTAGAAACTTCTCCTAATTCAGTACATAAAATAGAAATAAAAAAACTCATGTGCAAACCGCGTTCCCAAAAAATTCAATTTTTTTTACTAAAATTTAATATGTTTTGTATGTTTTGGATCATTTTGATATGCTGATGTTAAAAATAATTTTTTAAAAATAAAAAAAATATTATTTGCATGCATTTTGACACAAAAAGGTTATTTGAAAAACAACTGCAGCCACACTACTAAACACACTTTAGATGAGTGATTCAATTTGTCAACCATGCATATAACCTAATAAGAGTTTGTTGTTATATATTTTATTTTTTATTTAAGTTTTAATTAAATGTTTATTTGTGAGGCTTTTAACAATCTATTTAATTTCAGAAAAAACAGTTTAGGTGTGAATCGATTCTAATGAAGTTATATGAGGAAACTTATATAAAGAAGGGGGGTAAGGAAAAAAAAGAAAATTTTTATTAATACAAGAGTAGAAGTGTTCGCTTGTAAGTCTTTTAATAGTTGTCATAGCTTTAATAGCATTTGTTTCGATCAATAATATAAAATATAATTAAATTTTGGAATTTAACTTACTTTTTTCTTGTTTTGCATAAGACATAATGTTAGCTTGAATGTAGAATTTGGTAAGGACACTTCTACTCATCCTCCTTACAATCCTCAACTATAGTTAAAAGCTGTTATAAGTGATGGACCTAATAAGAATCAGCTTTAGATTAGGCCTATGACAGGTGTGTTTGGTATTACGTTTATTGTTATGGTTGTGGTTTGAAAAAAAATTATTTTTATAAAAAGTAATTTTAGTTAAGATTGATTTAGAAAAATATATGTTTGGTTAAAACTATAATTAAAATTAAGGTTGACTAAAAAATAGTTTAATGTGTTTGATTAAAAATGCTTTTGAAATTGAGATTATAAAATAATTTTAAAAAATATATTAATATTGATGGTTTTTAATTTAAATATTATATATTTAACTATTACTATTACATCATGAAATAAATAATACTTTATATAAAATATTTTTTTATTTCATTAAACTATCTATAATTTCATCATGTATGAAATACATCCAATAAGAACTATATTTTTTATAACTTTTTTAAGAACACAACAATATTAGGTAAAATATAATTAGAAATAAAATTAGAATTGAGATCAAATTTTACAAATTCTACATCATCAAGTGATCTTTGTCTAATTTATATAATGTTATTAAATAATATTTAATACTAATTTTTTTAATAAAACACAATTAAAATATATTTTTTTATTTTGTTGGGTCAGACCCGGTTTAATAGCTTTGAACCGAATCGATCCGATTAGAACAGTGGAGTATGCTCCACTATTCAAGAAATAAAACTCATGAACAGTTGAGTTATGCTTCACTGTTCATGAAATAAAAAGGAATAAAATTCACGCTTTATTCCTTACAAGAAACAGCTCCACTATTTAAGGAATAAAACCCTAGAACAGTGGAGCCATGCTCCACTATTCATGGAATAAAAAGGAATAAAACACATGCTTTATTTCTTTTACAAAAAGCAGGTCCTATTTGCTCCTTGTAAACTTGTGGAATACCATAATTACAAGTGGGTCCATGAAGAAAAAAACTGATTTTCTTACCTTACTAAATATTAATAGTTATAGTTACGGGTGAACCTCCCTCACAATCACATTACCAAATACCCTTGATATCAACTCAAGAAATGAGGACAAACTAAATTATTTTAATTGTAGGCATACCACATTCTGACCCAAGTAATAAATTACAAAACTTTGATGAATAAGTTAAGAAAAATGTTCATGAACAATTGTCCATTGAGAAGCAAAAATGAAAGAAGATCTAATAATAGATCTCAAAGCATAAATGATGTCAAAAATAAGAGTGTAACTTATGTATTGGGCTTAGAAAAGTTTATATATTGGTTTACCTTTTCCTTTACCTCTTGAGCCTTCTAGTTGGAAATTTTAAATTTTTTAATGTGTTGTTAATATATATTTTGTTTAAAAATTAATTATGTATGAAATATTATTTATCTTATTATTATAAATTATTTAAATATAATGTGATTTTTCTATAAGTACATTTTGTTTTAAATATGTACTTTTGTTGTAATTTATTGTGAATTTTAGTTGTAGTTTATTGATTGATTGTTGTTGTTATTTAGGTAAAAATTATAGGTTTGACATTAATAGTATCTAACAAAATAACAAAATAAATAGTGAAACTATTGATGAAATCACCAATAGAAAGGTAATTTTATTGACTTTTTTGTTAATAATTTTATCAAAATATTTGTATCATTTTAATATTTTTAACATGACATCTAAAATGTTTAAAGCTTCCTAAAAGAATCAGTAATGAAAATTGTTTTTAGCAATTTAATTTTTAACAAAAACTAAGTTGGAAAAACTTATTTTTTTGACATGATTATTTTTTTGGTATTTTTATTGATTTTTAATTGTGGATAGAAATAATGATATGAACAAGATATTTTCAGCGACATGTTTTTGTTGGTAAATCCATAAGATAAAAAAACCAAATGAATTTAGCCTAAACATCAACTGAATATTCCATAAACTTTGTCCAATTCTCTGGTAGCAAGCATTAAAAAAGGTATCCTATTAAGAATTTATGAGTTAATGTATTAACAATTTTTCAACATCCAGTTAGTTCACAACAATTTTTTTTTAATTTATTTTCATATAATAATTCACAAATCAACAATATCATCGACACTAGATAGAGCCCTCCGAGCAAGCAATTGAGCAACTCTATTGCCTTCAATTTTAATATGTTAGAATTGGGAATATGTGAAGAACCAACCTTCTGATTAAAAAAAGAGAGAGAGAGGAGTTTTTCCAAAAAAAATACATTTTTTTCTCATAAATTTAAATTAATTCAATTCATATAAATTTCTATTTTAATTGCTTTAGATTGTTATTGAAAAACCCATACCATTCATAAAAAAAAGTCATTGCTATGTTAAAAAAAAACATAAATAAGAAAAACTTTTGACTTCATAAATACACATTTACTCTACAATTTAAATAATTGAAATTCTTTCAAATAATTATTTTAATAATTTCATAATTAAATAAAAATAAGTTTTCAAAATAATCAGCCATCTTCGCACGGAAAAAAATAAATTTAACTAGTAGAATATGGTTAACAATGAAATATTAGTTGTAGAAAAGGTTAGACGCCTACCGGGCTTTTAATATGAAAACGAAGATTTAAAAGCTGTTACATTGAATCCTGGAAGTGCTGCCTTCCAATGGCAGCGATGTAACTCAACCAGGAGCTTCAACAAGTCGAAATATTACTTGTGCATCAGAACGGGATTTGATACGAACATAGGACATTGCTTGTTTCTTAAAAATTGCAGCTTAAAGGAGCACAATGAAGGTCAGGAGTAAATTTCATGAGCCTCCAGACCATTAATCCAAGAAGATGTCTCCAAAGTTGCCGGAAAACTGGAAAGAAACTTATTAAACTACTATATGCACATCCCCAATTTATTTTTATTTTTTGAAAAAGAAGCTGAATATTTCTACAGTGAAAGTAAGAAATGCTACCATGTATTTTAACTTGATTTGATGAAAAAATCTTACAGACGGGAAGGAAGGAAATATCCTGCTGCTGATGCCTGGCAGACTCGGAAGTACTAAATATGTTGATACACCATTGAATTCAGATATCTCCACATCATCGTGTTACTGCCGCAATTCCGCCCGTGCAATTGAGTATAGACAACGAAAGCCTAGTATGGGATCACGTCCTGTTACCTTCGAACCTTACTTGAAATTTAACTCATTTGGAGTGAGATCAAAACACATGCTGCAACTGTCCTTAGGTGACGGATTTTGGCATTCTGCGTTCCATAATAATAGCTTCGTTGTCCAGGCTCCTCCAAGGACGCAACCAATTCTTGTTCTTATGAAGGACTGAATGCCTGCTTGCAGGACAGGATTTTAAGATTGAAAAACGGGAAGTCAATATTCACAAAAAGGAGGGACGATCTACCTCTTAATGTGAACCTGGCCACATTTTGAAGATGGTTCCACGTTCACTCACACTTTCCCCTGTCAATCTCATTCTGCTCCTTCCTGTTTTCAATGGACCTGAGGAGCATCTCCTCAATGATCCAGAGCCCTGCCTCCCACACCTGTCTGATGTACTGAAAAAATATGAATCCACGTGTCCCCTTTCTATATCTGGCTCGGAATCATAATTATGTACTAGGGCCTGACTTCGTAAAGAATCCCGCAGCTGTCCTGACACTGCACTGACCTCAGCATCCATGTAAATAGATAAATCTTGGCTGGAACTCCTGGAATCCAGTTCCTTTGCCTCATCACACTCATTAGATACTAGTTTTAAGGCCTGAACAACCTCACTCATAAAAGGACGGTGTGATACCTCTGGTTGAACACACATTGATGCAATAGCTGCTACTTTGGCCACACTATCAAAAGGTACATCAGGTGCTAGAGTCGGATCTATAATTACTTCAAGCCCTTCTTTAGTTGTTAGAAATGGACGAGCCCATGCAACTAGATTCTCTTGACCAGGTGGCTGGGACATATCCACTGGTTTTCGTCCTGTTAGGAGCTCAAGAAGGACTACACCATAACTGTAAACATCACTCTTCACAAGAAGATGGCCAGTCATTGCATACTCTGGAGCGACATACCTAGATTAAATATTCATCAGGCAAATAGATACATCAAATTCAATAAACTCCAATATAATTCAAATGAAGGAACTTAAAGCAAGTCTATATCAGCTTGAAGGTTGCCTAAATGTTAAAAAGGTGTCTTGTGTGTCCTCACTATCCTTTTTCTAGAAAAAAAAAAATATTGAACTGGTCCAAGAGTTCTTTATCACCAAAAAGGAGCAACTACATATTTATGATTTTATGCAGGTCCGTACTAGCACTGCCAACCAAGATGTCTAGGTTGAAGAATATCAAAATTCAAAAGTTCACCTTGGCATCATGTCATTGAGCTTTAATTTCATTTGCAACCGATACATATAATTGAAGTTATGGACTTTCAAATTTATATTGCCATAAACATATTTTAATTTTATTCTGAATTACAAATGGATATTTGTATGCATGTGGTTTAGGATGAGCATTGAGTCATTAGACAAGCTTAAGAGAAGATTCTGCACAACAGAGATCTGGACAATGAGCTATGTTTGTATGCATGCTTGTATTCATGGATGTTCTTTAACATTCTAATTAGAAGACAATGTGGTGGCAGCTATTTTACTTTCTAGAACAAGGAGCAGGAGCTACTCGTTTGGTACCTTCTAAAACATCATATGGTCATATAAAAAAACTTCAGTCTGTGTAACCTAAATCTGGGACAGCCAGTAACATCCAGAATGCTGAGCAATCATGCAGGTACTTGGATCTACTACGCAGTGAGCATGCCACCTCCATCTATTGTTCTCCCAGAGATATTTAGTACTTAATACATGATTGAGGTATGACAAGCAAACAAACATGGGCATGACCTTGTAAGGAGTTGGTGTTAGGTGGGGAATCATATAACAAGTGATACAATAAGACTTCATGAAGCCTGAAAGAAGAATTCTTACCCAAAAGTTCCCATGACCTGAGTTGATATGTGCCTATTTTCCTCATCCAAGGCAGTCCTAGCCAAACCAAAGTCAGAGACTTTTGGTGTGAAATCATGTTCCAACAAAATGTTGCTTGACTTGAAGTCCCTGTGTATCACACGAGGGCTCGAATCCTCATGTAGATAAGCTAGACCTCGAGCTGCACCAAGTGCTATCTTGATCCTAGCATCCCAATTAAGAGCAGATTCTTTATCAACCCCTGGTAAGTAAACAACATACAGACAAGCATATTCATGTTATAGAACATTGACTAAGAGATAACTTTATTGACCCAAACAGATTCTTTATCAACCCCTGGTAATTAAACAACTTACAAACATATTCATGTTATAGAACATTGACTCCTTATCTAAGAGATAACTTTCTTGATCCAAATATGAAAACTCAGAAAGAGCAAGGCTACTACCATGTAGATGAGATTCAACACTGCCATTTGCTATGAGCTCGTAGACCAAGCTGCGTGAACATTCCTCTGTGCATATTCCAATCAACTTGACTAAATTTCTGTGATGAAGGCGGCTAAGCATCTCAACTTCTGCCAAGAATTCTCGACCACCTTGATGATCATTTCTCTTTAGAACTTTTACAGCAACTTTGGTCCCGTCTTCTAAAACACCACTGTAAACAAGCCCAAAGCCACCTTCCCCGAGTATTCTTGAAGCATCAAAGCTACTAGTGGCCCGCTCTATGTCACTTTTGCTGAAGGTCTTAGCAGATCCTGTGTATGCTGGAATACTAGATGCAAAGGACAACGAGGCAGAACTAAGACCACTTCCAATCAATGTCCCAGCAATACCTGCAAATTAGTTTTCCTTTTTCATTGCAAAACTAAGCAAGACTTTTGAATTGTTCAAATTGCCAGATATTACTAAATCAAACATCTTAGAATAGAAAGAAAATGGTTACCCAACAAAGCATGTTAAATATAGAAGGACAACAAGGAAATACAAAATTAAGACAATGTTAAGTCTAATATACACATGTCATATCTGTACAACCTTAGTATTTCACAACATTCCAATACAATGTTAAGTCTAATATATACATGCCATATTTGTACAACCTTAGTATTTCACAACATTCCACAGTTTCTTTTTCTTTCTATTTTACCTGGCCAAGTTCAATCACTGTGCTAGCTAATTAGTCCAATTCTGTATGTTCTATAAGCTTAGTGTTTTACTCTGCAAAACCATTGATCCATCAAGCAGATAGGCTAAACTATACAAGGCTTTAAATGCTATTACCTGATGGTTTCACAACCGAAGGTGGCAAAGGCTGCAGGACTGATGCCGGTTGACTAGCATGATCTCCATGTTTAAACCACAATGCCAAAGCAACAGCAGAGAATAAAACTAGTGCTACAGAACCAGACACAGCAATAATAGCAATGACGCCACCACCGAGCCCATCTTTACGCTTCCTTTTATGGACATCAACCCCTAGGGGCTTTATCATCCTTGCATTGTTGTCATTGCCAGAATATGGCCCATCATCTATTATTGCAATTCCAAAAGGTGCCATAGGTGGAGGTGGAGGTAAACCTATAAATGTAGCACTTCTATAAATATCCAGGGAAGGAATAAAAAGAAAAGGAAAATAAAAAACTCTTCACATTTAAAAATTGTTTACCTAGATAACGCACATATAATACTTCATAGTCACCAAAAAAAGAAGGGTTTATAACAACTTGTTTTTTCCAGAATCTTTGATAAGTCAAAAAGGCAGTTGAATTGTCAAATCTTTCTCCAAGGGGAACCAAGTCAATAAGGACGATTGTCTTCTCTGGCTGCTGGCTGGGGGCATTGGCCCCTATAATACGAACTTGACTTTGTTTCATATAAACGCCAGCAGCGATTTCCTGAGCAAGCTCTGAAACTAAAGGGAAAAAGGTATACAGTGCAACACTAACACCCAGTCCTACTTGCATGGGCAAGACACAGCGACATGGTGACCCAGGAGGAGTATTTGTGTACGGCTCTGTGCACACAGTGGTTGAACAATCTGCAGATTTGATGAGCCAATGCATTACATTTAGGAAGACAAAGAACCTTGAAGGGAAAACATAAACAAACTTCAAAGCAAGAGAAGCATGGATCTGTGTACCTTCATTAGGAGGTGGAGGTGGCAATGTGTGCAGTGGTGGCAGGGGGGGCATCTTGGGAGTTCTTGAAGAAAACCCAGAAGGAGAAGCTTTAGGGGAAAGAGCTGGCACTTGGAAAGGCAACAATAATCAAAAGGTAAGCATGAATGAAATAAGTAAATGTAATGCATAATCAACTTGGAAAAAGGGGAAAACGAATTGTAAGGAATATGAGCTTTCCTTACTTTTTGCCCATCCAGATGCTGCAGTTTGAGAGGGTGAAGGAGTGGGTGAGACAATGATCACTGGTTTACGATAGCGGTAGTGTGATGCATTATTTGAAGAATCTACCATAGAGGAACTGCATTAGAAACTGAAGAGACCTTCAAAATAAATGCTCCAAATATGAACCACTAAAATAGTCACTATTATGATACCTGGAGTACCAAGGGGTGAGAAAGCATATTGTTTGTGCCTGCTTGTTGGAAGAAATGATGGAGGCATGACTGGACCTGTAAAGAGCATCAAAATAAAACAAAATCATATATATGAACATTAAGCACATAGCAAACCAAATGGTTATCAATTGGGGAACTTCTCAGGCACGAAAGAAGCACCTTGCTGTTTTGAAGAGGGCGGAAATATTGGATTTGAGGATGCAGGAGCAGATTCACTGATGCTGCTGCTTTCATGGTTCTGTTTATGAAATGGGATAGATGGTGAAGGTGCAGAAGAGTGATGCTGTTTATCCAGAGGAGTTTTTGGCGATGATGGAGAAATGGGAGAGTCATTAGAGTGCCTCATAGCATTGTGTGCGGAAGGAGCTACACCAGAAAAAGAACCTGAAAATTTTATTGTTAAATTCCAAGTCTTCATACTAGTGCTTCATATAATTGATCTTGGTGAAATTTTCAGTTTAATAATGCATACCTTTTGCTGGAAAATGGCTCATGGGAGATAAAGGTGTGGGTGTTTCATTTGGCGGTGCAGAAACTGGAATTCCATCTTTCTTATCATCAATGCTTGGGGTAGGAGCAGATGGATGGGGGACATTTGGACCTGAAATGTCATATGAGAGCAATAAAATGTAACATGACCTAAGTGTAAAGAGTTTGCATATATGAAAATAGTGCCAGGAAAACAACATGGAAATACCACCTAGTCTTGTAATCCATGCCATGGTCATCAAATCATACATTGCCACACCCACACAAAAAGTAGTCATTCAGATGGAAAAATGAATAAAATAAATGAAGGAAAAAAGGAAATGAAGTTTTCATGATGCTGAAAACTGGGCTTGTTTAAGTGAATGTTTAAAAGAAAAAAGAAGATAATCTAGTGGCTTTTTCCCAGTATGCATCAAACGTTATTCAAGATCATGGTTATTAAATCATAGAATTCAACACAACTGAAATTATTAGTTGCTTAATTGGGAAGAGCAATTAAAAGAAAACACATAAGAAAAATAAGAAAATGAGATTTTCATAATACTCAAAGTGACCTTTTTGAATGTAAGTTGAAAAGAACAAGGAAGATATCTCTAGTGGCTTTTTTCTAAATACAGATCATGGAATGAAGCTGCATTCCAACAATTTTGTGGTTTGTCATGGAAATTTTCAGAAAATATTTATAGCATCATTATTGTTTCAATCACTTTGTCCATGTTTTATAACAGACCTTAGTGAGGCATCACTATAAACTAAGCAAAAGAAGGTTGCAAAAAGGAAACTATTGTTCATTTTTTCAGCCATGGACTATCTATTGACACATCCATTACATGACAAAGTTTAGAAGACACTGAAAATGAAGATGTGAAATGGTTCGATGCTAAAGGAACAGCTTCATAACCAACATAAATTTGAAGTCTCTCGAGTAAAACCTGATACTATAGCAGGGGATTCTCCAGGCATGACTGGGTGGGTTGCTGGTGAATTTTGTGGCATGGCTCCCATTGGTGACACAACCGGAACTGTTGTTATCAAAATAAAAAAGATCCAACATGATTATTTAGTTTGAACTTTTGGAAGGAAAAAATAAAAAGAAAGGGATTATCCACATATATAGAACATATCAATGCACACCAGATGGCATCGTTGCTGGTGCAATAGGGGGGGCTGCTGGTTGATTTTCTTTTGATTTCCTTGATTGAGATGCAGCTGATATTGTATTTTGTAAAACAAAAATGCAGGAAAACAAGAAAAAGAATTAGGAACCTGTTGAAATAGAATCTATCAGAAGAGTCACAGAAGAATAGAACACTAATTCTATACCAAAACAAGAAAATGAATTAGAAAACTGTTGAATTAGAATCCACCAGAAGAGTCAGAGAACAATAGAACACTTATTGTATACCTGGAGAAACTGAATTTGGGACAGGAGCCCCACTGAAGGATACATCTTTTTTATGAGTACTTAGTGATGAAGCTTCAGGTGCATTTGATTGGTTGAATGGTGAATTTTCTGGTGACTGTTGTGCTGCAGCTAGAACCAGACATTGTAACAAAGGCACTTGTTATAGAACAAAAAGTCAACTTGAAAATTACTAAAAAAAACAAGAATTAGTAAGTTATGCACCTGGCGCACTTGATGCAGAGACAGGAGTCTGTCCAACGGCTGCCTCTCTTTGATGAGCATTTGGTGGCTTGGGTGGCTCATGCCCTTGATTAAGTGTGGGTGGAGGAGCTGTATTATAAGTTGGAGATATAACTGAAAAACTTGGTGACAATGATGGTACATGTCCTTGAGAAATCAAGGGAGGAGGAACTCTATTATGTGGTTTTGTTACTATCAGAGGACTCGGAGAACATGATGGTACATGCCCTGTGATTGTTTGGGGCACTGGGGCAGAGGTGAGTGGTGGCGATACAAGTGGAGGATGTAAGTTTGAACCTGTATTTTGAAACCAGAATCATATTAAAACGATCTCAAGATTAGTAAACAATCTACAGTAACAGTTTGTGCAAGTTACCAGTTGACAGAGACTCTGAGGCTGGCACACTGCTTCTGAATGGCTGGAGTTGGGGACCAGGCGTTCCTTCTATTGGAGGAATATCAGAAAAAATTGCTGGAGTTGGGGATATATTGTCAGCTGAAAATTAGATATAATACCAGATTTAAAACCACATATAAACGCAATATGGTATCTATAATAAGTTTCAAACTAAAATATATCAATCACAACAGACGTAAGGGCTGTGTCTTTACAAAATTAGCATTTATTATTTGCTTCTGCTTATATCAGTGGTGGAGAATTGTCTCTCTTATGGGGTTTAGTATTCATGTTTTCTAGTCTATGTACAGGAAGAGTTCAAAGACAACCCATTAGATCTGCTCTCTGTTGAATTTAAAACTCCATAACGAAATATCTTTAGTAGATCAGACTGTAGACAATGGAATCAGAGCAAGATGAGATATCAAAGCAGTGGCAGAAATGGCTGGAGTGTATGAAGTTTTAAAGAAACATAGAATTATATATAAGCAGCTAAAGATACTTGTAATGCATTTCCATAGTTGAGCGTAACTGACAATGTTAACTAGCCGTCAGTCCTCTAAGAGAGGAAGAAAGATTTGGCATAATTATGAGCTCCCTTCATTGTCTCAATTACTTGAGCTTTTTACCAACAAGATCTGATCTATGGTTACATAATTGTGGGGGGAACATTTTTTTAGTTTCTGGTTCACTATTAGTAAACAATCCCAGGTCAACAAAGACACCACAGTCCAATTTGGCTCGTATCAACTCGCACATGTATTGTCAGCTTCTTCACATTAGCGTTGGCAACATGAACTTAGATAGGCCCAGATAGCAAAATGATTGATTAATAAAAAAAAAAAAAACCCTTAAACAACATAAATTTCTCCCAATTCAATCCAATCCTAACAAAGAAGAGCTAGCATCGTAATTTACCAGTAGATCCTTGAACTGTGAAAAAAAAGCCAATGGCAGAGAGCTTCCCCAGCAGCTGAAGAATGGGTGGCACCATCACCAGCCCCATGACATCAAGCACCAAACTTTCAAAAAACTTTGGAAGACCCTCCTCGCTACTAATGAAGAAACCACAAAACAATTAAAATAAAACTATATAGCGAAGCAAGAAGAGGTTTTTCATTTCTTTTTTTCCTTCCGTTGTCTTTTAAATAACTTGAATCAATAACAAAAAGGAGGTTAAATTGGATTAGCACCCGCACACACAAACAGACACAAAAACCGTGTAGAAAAAGCAAAGACAAGGTGATTCTTATTAAGAAAAACCCATAGAACCCAGTTTTATTTGAAGTTAACTAAGATGGAAATTGCCAATGAAACTGTTTTCACTGACATGATTCCAACAAAATTAAAAAATCATAAATAAATAAATAAATAAAAACCCACAGAACAGAACAGGCGACTAACAGCGACTGTGCTGTGTAACAGAAGGCATAAAAAGGTATGGACAGTTAGGTGGGGCAGAGAGAAAGAGAGGGTGGTGGTTAGGTTATAAAATATAAATTAACGGGAAAGATTAGATTCAAGTGCTGTGTTAGGGGAAATAACTTGGTGGGGTTGAATTTACCCTGGTATTGTTTACTGGGGTTGCTCGACTCCATTTTCTAGGCTGCTGGTTTTCCTGTTGATCCTTTGAGAATAAGGTGCTGCATGTGCCACTAAATATTAAAGAATGTTGACACTCTGCTTGTGTTGTCTGGAAATTTTTTCACTTTTCTCCTTAACAAAAGATGGACGGATGAAAAAAAAAAAAAAAAAAAGATGGACGGATGAATCAACAAGATAAGTCAAAAGTAATTAAGGAATAAAGTGTTGTTCTAATGGTTAATGGTTAGGTAAACTTTTTTTTTTTTTTATTTAATGGTTAGGTAAACTTAACATTTAAGATGGTGAATTACGTGTCACTATCTTCTCCCGATAATCCAATTTACTTGAAATAAATATAATAAACTACATAATTAAAATATTTAAAATAAAACATAAAATTACAAAATTATTTTTAACATCAAACTTACATTTACACCTTAAATGCAAAATTATATTTGAGTATTTAAAAGCTATATAATATATCTTTATATTTACCCTTTTTCTGTCCTATCTTATTCAACATACCAAATTCTTCCTTCTAAGTTAAAAGATTCAAGGCGTGAATGATGTGATCCCTTTTTTTTTAGATTAACGTGGGTGTCCGGGCCAGCTTTTGTGCACCACGACTAATCCCACGGGCTCTAAAGTTAACGACCATGTAAGCCTCCAGTGGCCATTATATGAGCAACCAAGGACTCGAACCTGAGATTACAGAGGGAGCAAACTCCTTGATCCCAAATTCTTACCACTTAGCCACCACCTAGATGGTTAATGTGATCCTCTTTCATTGTGGCAGTGAAGGAGAAGTCCAAATTTACTTTTTATAATGATGTGTAATGTGTAAACAGTGTGTATTTGAAAATATTTTTTTATATTTTTAAATTGTTTTTATATATTAATATAAAAAATAAAAATAAATTTTTTTTAAAATATTTTTAAATAAAAATATTTTAAAAACCAGCTTCTACTTAACGCTTCCCCTAAATCGATCAGCCTCGTAGTCAATGGCGCAAGTGTTTTCTAACCGGTCACTATCTGCCTTCTTGAGTGCATTTATTCCTAATGTAATCAATCAAATCGTTGAATCTCCACCAAAAAGGTAACGAAAACAAGGATAATTACTAGAAAACCAGGAAAATTGCCATGTCATTGCATCATCCACACAGTAGCAGCTAGAAAAAAGGCAAACGAATTAGATATAACAAAAAAAAAAGGAAAAGAAAAAAGGTACCATCGCAAATAGATGTACGAACCAAGCCGATATAAATAATTTTGAATTAAGAGAACTAATTCTGTCAATTTTTTTTTATTCATGTGGAGTGTCCAGGCCAGCTTGCGCGCACCACGACTAATCCTCACAGCCCACTGGATATCTTGTAAACCCAGTAGACAAGTAAGACACCACAGGGATGACAGACGTGCACGCCAGAACTCGAACCCAGGTGCAGTGGAAGGAGACAAGCCCCTTCCACTGCTAGGCCAAGCCCTTTGGTGCAATTCTATCAATTTTTAATTTACTAAAAGCATTGATTTTATTTTTTTTACACAAGCAATTGATATTTTAATACAAATGTTTAAGACTGTAAGAGTATCAAGGCATTAAATAAACGAAGCTAATCAGATAAATTTAATGAATCTGGATAGGTATTATTAATGGACTAAAATAATAATCTTTTTAAACTAAAAAATAAAAATTATTGCGTAATAAACTTAAATACAAGCTCACGAGTGTGGCTTGAATATAAATTATATTTATTCTAGAATTTTTTATTTTTAACTTTTTTGATATTATACGAGCTGAATTTTATCTTTTTAAGTCTTCATTATATAAACACAAAAATTTTAACTTTTTAAGTCTTTATTGTTTTATTTATCTTATTAAAATCTAATATTTGTTTGTGTTTTCTAATTATTGGTCTTGTCTGTCTAATATTCAAGAAAAAAACCTTCTAAATAAGGAGGTTTTTATTCGACACGACTAAAAAATTTGACATCTTCTCTTAAGTGTAAGAGTGTCAAAGTAATAAATAACTCAGTAAGATTGAGATCGAACCATAGGGAGGTTAATTATAATAATAATGATAATGATGATGATGATGATGATGAGTTAAAGAGGAATTTTAGATGTAAGATTAATGTGAAGATTAAATAATGATAAAAACAGTTGTCAATGTTAGATGATCCACTAATGGTATTTTAAATAAGTATAATATAAACTCTTTTAATTACTTAATTAGAAACCACACACAAAGAGGGTTTCAATAGGATGATTTATCATTAATAGATCATTATAAATTATTAATATGATCATATTAGTTGTCTTATTTAAGTAACACCAATACTTTAAATATTATCAATAATTTATAATGCTAGCTTATGTTAACAACAAATCAAATTTCTTTCATAGTATAGGTGCTAAAATTTGAACTTACAAACGACAAAATTAAGTCTTGGATTCTACATAAATATTTTTGGCCTATGTCTTAGCTTTCTAAACATATAAACCAAACTGAAATCCAAGATCTAGAGCTCTAGATATAATTTATTGACTGAATAGTGTTCTAGTTTGAATTAAATTAATATTTTTTTCTAAGCTTAACATTTTTTTTGTCATTTCACTTTCAATAGTTAATCACATCAATCAATCTTTTGAATTGTGAGATATGCCAGCATTTAAAATGAGCATTTACCATAAATTAAAGTTATCTTATATTATCAGACTTGTTATTATAAAACATGTAAGGAGTTTAATGATACTTTAAGTTCAAAATAATGATATAAAACCTTGATAAAAATACACTTTTAAATACTAATCATTATCTTAATAGGAAAAAACCTAACCGTTCTAGTGTTTGAAAAAAATTATTATCTAGAATACATATTACATGTAATGTCATACCAGATAGAAATTGAGAATTTCTTTTTCTCTGAAGGTTATATTTCACATGTATATATTGTATATACGCATGCACTATATATATAGTTACAGATTGTAACTGTCATGACAGTTATAATAACTGTTGCTAGGGCAGTTATGATGTAGTTATGATTTGTTACAGTTTTGTTACAGGTAGTTATAAGAAGAAGAAAATAATTAACAACAATACTGACGTAACAATATCTTCTTCTTAACTATTTCTTTACGTAACCAATCCTTCTTCTTCCACTACTAGTTTATCATTCCCTCAAAAGTGAAAGGGTCTTGGAATGAGACAGAACTGTGTTTTCAGAAACAAGAACCTTGAGCTTGTGAGATGTTTAGTCAAGAGATTTGCAGTCTGGTTTTCAGTTGGAACAAATTGTAATTCTATTTTCCCTTGTAGAACTTGATCATGAATGAAGTGTTGATTAATTTCTATATGTTTTGTTCGGGCATGAAACATATAATGTTTGGCCATATGATAGGCACTGATGTTGTCATACCAGAGTATAGGGACAGCAGGGGTAGGAACACATAGTTCTTTATAGCAAGACTTGGATCCAAATAATTTCTGCAGTAGCCAAAACAAGCCCCTTATACTCTGATTCTATATTGCTATGAGAGACTAATTTTTGCTTGGTAGAGGACCAAGAAATTAGATTACCCTCTAGATAAATGAGGTAGCCATTAGCACTTCTTTGATCGTCAAGTTGAGCCCCTTAATTAGCATCGGCGAATCCTTTGATTGTCAACTGATTTGATGAACTTAAGAGTAAGCCATCATGCATAGTCCCATATAGGTATCAAAGAATTCATTTAACAAAAAACCAATATGCTGAAGTTATTGTATGAACTGATATGCTTTATTAACAACAAAGGCGATGTTAGGCCTTATAATTGTGAGATATTGAAGAGCACCCACTACACTGCAATAACCAAAAGCATCTTTTATAGGCTCACCATCAAATTTAGATAAATTCTATCTAATAGCCCCAAGAGTTTTATTGGTGAAAGGGAATTGTGTTTCATTAAACACCATATAAGGTATGATATAAACTCGTTTAGTGAGATAATTAAGACACAAATATTCTTTGTTGCTGAGTGTATAACTAAGAAAGATGCACTGAACAGATTGATATTATAGTTTATGGTTGTTATAAAAGCGAATGAAGGGATAGCATAAGCAACCAATACTCTTAGAGACTTGTAGTCAGGTAGTTTCTGAAAAAAAGTTAGATAAGGTGAAGCATTGTCGAGCACCTTGCTAGGCATTCTTAACATGACTAAAAAATTGATGTCTTCTTCCAAGTATAGGAGTGTCGAAGTAATAAATAACCCGACAAGACCGGGATCGAATCACGGGGAGGTTAATTGTATAAATTATAGATAAGAATACAACAACAACAACAACAACAGTAATAATAAGAATAACAATAACAACAACAACAACAACAACAACAACAACAACAAGAATAATAATAATAATAATAATAATAATAATAATAATAATAATAGTAGTAGTAGTAGTAGTAATAACAGAAGAAAAAGAAGAAGTTGAAGAGAACTTTGAGATGGAAGATTAACGTAAGGATTTAACAGTGATAACAATAAATGTTAAGGTTAGAGGATCCACTAATGGCATGTTAAACAAGTATAATATAAACTCTTATTATTCAATTGAAAACCACACACAAAGGAGGTTTCAATTAGATTATAAATTGTTAATGTGATTACATTAGTTATCTTATTCAATTAATGCTATTACTTGTAAATCTCGTCAGACATTCATGATTGTAACTTATGTTAACAACAAATTAAGTTCCTTTCATAGCTCAGGTGTCAGTTATACCATATAATATGGGCTATGAAAGTGCCAAGTATTTAATATACCAACTGTTATACAACATGTTAGTATCAAAAATTAAAGTCCATATTAAGTTTACACTATACTTATTCTTACACCAGTATAACCTTTTCACCTTGATATAATAAACTTAACTAAACATAATGAAAGAAAGAAAAATAAATAAACAAAATAAGATAAAAGTTAACTAAGTAAATAAAAGGTATAAACTTGATATTAATGAAAACAAAACCTAAACATTATAAAAATACAAAGAGAGAAAGCAAAAGCATGATCTTGATCTAAAAACCAAGATGTCTAAATGCATGGCAAATGCCTCTTTTATAGGCCAAAATTGAGAACTATTGATCTGATGACTAATTGATGAGTGGGTGACCAACTCTTGACTTGGTGACAATCCTTATCTTCTCTTATCTACCCAAAATGTCATTGCTAATGTCAAAATTGAAACCACTTGAAAACATGAAAATTGTAGGAAATTGTCTATGCTTTCTAGGGTAAACACTTGAGGTCATTTGGATTTCTAGAACTCCAGATATAAGCCAAACATTGAACAGTGCTCAAGTTGGAGGATAGATTCAGATTTCTTTGTTGTTGCTATAATTTTGACTTGAAAATGACATTTTTAAGTCTTGGGCTTTTATTAAAGTTGTAGGCCTATGTCTTACCTTTCCATCTATATAAAACAGACCTAAATTCGAGATCTATAGCTCTAGATATGACCTAATTACCGAACAGTGTTCTGGTTTGAATTGCACTGACATCTCTTTTCTAAGTTTGGCCATCTCTTTGTCCTTTCAATTTCAGTTTTTAAATTCATTAATCGATCCTTTTATTTATACGATAGGCTTGCATTTAAAATAGACATTAACCACAAATTAAAGGTATCTTATATTATTATATATGTTATTACAAAAAATGCTTTAATTAAGGAGTTATTTATACTTCAAGTGAAAAATAATGATATAAAACCTTAATAAAAATGCACTTTTAAGTACTAATCACACCCCTCAACCAGCTTATTACTAGTTCTTAGTAATCAAAGTGTTTAAATAGAAAAATAATTTGTAAATTCCACAAAGCAAGGTATTCATCATTCAACTTCCATTAATCTATCTAGATAAACAAACTCTCATTAAATTCATATATCTACTCAATAACTTATAAACAAGATATTAATAAACCTTTCTTTTATGCTCAATATATCATCACATAGTTATGGGTCTTTACTTGGAAGAATTCTTGTTCTAATGTTTAAGGTTAACTTCATTAGGTTGTGATTTTATATATATATATATATATATATATATATGTATATGTAACTTAAAACACAATGCATCTTTAACCATTGTAACGAGCTTTTGGCTAATGACTCCTAAACTAGTTGGTCTTAGGGTATTAGATATTGAGACACACCCTACGAGATTAGTAACTCAGGTTGTAGATACTGATACGTAGATAATGCAATATTTGATTCCCTTAAACTTTTCTCCTCAACTCATGTAACAAGCATTGGGTCAATAACTCTTAAGTTAGTTGACTTTAGGGTATTAGGTGTTAAAACACCCCTTCGGGCTTAATTGCCTAGGTTAGAGAGGCTACGAAACCAAACTTATCTATATTTTTATTATCATAATTTTTTTTGCTCTTTTTTTCAAATTATATACTATCCCTTTCCTTTAGTTGTTACCTTTAACAAAAGAACATAAATAATATAATAATTCAATGTGCAATCCACAATCATATGTTAAAGTGTGTGTGTGAAAATTAAGGTTTAAGAATACATGTTAAATGAGTATACGAGCAGAATTAAGTGATAATAATTTGAGAGTTTGTAAACTTGAATATTTCAAAAAGTATTATAATAAAACTTGTTAGGAATTGTTACTAAAATGCGTCTTAAGAGTCACTTTAACAAAAGAGCTCTTTTACTCTGCCATCTTAGTAACACCAATTTGGCACATGTTTTATGAAATAGAAAACACAATTAGTTATTTTTTTTTATCAATTACTACCCTCCCCCCCAACCAAAACTAGACATTGTCCTCAATGTCCTAAAATAGAAAGATAGAGTTTAGAAGACATCACCTGAAATAACAAACACTGACAAACTTGAAACACACTTAAACAAATATAAGAAATAACAAAACACAATAATAAAAGCAAAAGACACAAAGATTCACAAATGAAGACTTAAATCTAATCTAAGCTTTTTACGGCTTTCCTGGGATGACCAATTTATATGACTCATGGAGGGATCAATTACAGGAATGACAAATTGTAGTTGGTCAGTTAATTGTTCAGCAGTAGCAGTAGAGATTATGATTTGTTGTGCAGAAGATGTTATAAATTCTTGTTCCATAGCATGATCAAGAAAAGACAATAATTTATCATAATAACCATTAACATTTAACAGACCTGTGAGTTTATGGTAAATGTGTTGTTGGGCCTAAGAGAAAATATGAAAAATCTCTTCTAATGTGTCTAGACCACTTGGTAAGGCAATGAAGGCATCAACATGGTTAAACATTGCATTCATTTGAGCAGACATTGTGGAGACCTGTAGTTTCTCTCTAATTTTTTTTTCAATGATGTACCCTTGTGCTAGTGCTTTAGGGACGACCCTCAAAACTTGACAAACTCCTAAAAATTTAGCTATTGACACACTTTTCATTAACCCAAGACTGCCTTTCCCATACACTAAATGAATTTTTCTCTTAGTTAGCACCTGACCAAGATGATTTGCTGATTCTAAAAACTCCTTTTCTTTTTCAGGACTAGATTTACCAAAAATACAAACATTTCTTATATAAGGACCTAAGGAACTTGTCATTTCTACACACTTCTATATTTGTTGAATATGTAGGTTGAGAAGAAATAAAAGGAAGGAAGAGAGGATTTTATATATGAGAAATTAAAAAGGCAATCATACCACTTAAATGTAGGCCAGCTAGAGTCTCACACTTTTCTTAAAAAAAACATATGTATGTATAGGTGGTTGTGATTGTGGCTCACATTTTCCTTTGGTTTTATGTCTAAGAACGCCCTTTATGGGTCGGGGATAGGCTTCCCATCCAGTTTTGTTAAAACTAGTAAATAAGGTCTTTTTTAGTCAGATTTCCAAGACTATGCCAAGCATGTTCTTTATAAAAATACGTTCATAGGTCAAGAATTGCACGATGGTTATCTTGACTATGATGAGACTTAAGAGTCAATAGAAGATTATCTAAAGACTCTCTGTGTTTTGAAATAAATCTCATATTTTGACAATTTTCACAGGTTTTATGGAATGCATATGATTCCTTGAATATGGTGGGCTAGTAAAATCCATTTTTAAAGATTTCTATAGTCTTTTTTTTAGGAGAAATGATCCCCACGTGCCTTAGAGTGAAAAAATTTAATGACATTACTTACCTCATTATTGGGAATGCATCTTTAAAATATTTGATCAGGACAATAATTGAATAAGTAAGGGTCATCCCAATAAAAGTTTTGCATGTAACTCAAAAATTTTCTTTTGTCTTCAGCTAGTGAGTTAGCAAAAATCTTGAAGCAAGAAAATTGATATTTTTAGCAAACGAAGGCATTAAACTAAGAGAAAATAGAGATTAATCAGGAAAGTATTCATCGATTGGTGTGATGTCAAGTGTCAAATTTGCTGTCACTTTTGATAAAAGATCCGCATAAACATTTTTGATGCCTTTTTCATCCTTGATTTCTTACTGATTGGTCATGACATGAGATAATGGAAGTGCTGGAGGGGAATCGGTCTTTTCTTTACAATGTTCAGATCCAACCCCTTTCTTACCCTTATAGATTCACTTATCATCTTTCTCACAAGGTTCAAGAATTGGTTTTTGAATAACTTTACCACTACAAAGAGTGATGATTGATACTTAAAAGTGTATTTTTTTATCAAGGTTTTATATCATCATTTTGCACTTGAAGTATCAATAACTCCTTAACTAAAGCATGTTTTATAATAATATATCTAATAATACAAGATACCTTTAATTTATGGTACATGTTCATTTTAAATGTAGGCCTATTACATAAATAAAAGGATTGATTGATGAATTTAAGAACTGAAATTGAAAGGATAAAGAGATGGCCAAACTTAGAAAAGAGATGTCGGCGCAATTCAAATCGGAACACTATTTGATAATTGGGTCATATCTGGAGCTATAGATCTCAGATTTAGGTCTACTTTATATGGATGGAAAGGTAAGACATAGGCCTACAACTTTCATATGGAACTTAAGATCTAAAAGAGCCATTTGCAAGTCCAAATTGTTGCAACAACAAAGAAGCCCGAATGTGTCCTCCAGCTTGAGCACTTTCATATCAATGACATTTTAGGCAGACAAAAGAAGATAAGGATTGTCACCAAGTTAAGAGTTGGTCACCCACTCATTAATTAGTTATTAAATCAATAGTTCTTAATTTTGGCCTATAAAAGGAGGCATTTGCCATGTATTTAGGCATCTTGGTGTCTAGATCGAGATCATACTCTTGTTTTCTCTCTTTGTATTTTTTTGTAATGTTTATGCTTTAGTTTGATTAATATCAAGTTTATGCCTTTCAATTCCTTTGCTTTGCTTTGGTAACTCTTATCTTATTTATATTCTTATTTTGTTTATCTATTTTTCTTTCTTTTATTATGTCTAGCTAAGTTTATTATGTCAAGGTGAAAAGGTTACACTAATGGTGTAAGAATAAGTATAGTGTAAACTTAATATGGACTTTAATGTTTGATACTAACATGTTTTATATTTGTTATCTTGTTCACTCTTTAATACTTTGCTTGTTAAATAACTAATCTTGATTTATATTGTATAACACTTGGTACATCAAATGCTTGACACTTTCATAGCCCATACTGTATGGTATAACTGACACTTGAGCTATGAAAGGAACTTGATTTGTTGTTAACATAAGTTATAATCATGAATGCCTGACGAGATTTACAAGTATTAGTATTAATTGAATAAGATGACTAATGTAATCATGTTAACAATCTATAATATGATTGGAACCTCCTTTGTGTGTGGTTTTCAATTGAATAATAAGAGTTTATACTATACTTGTTTGACATACCAGTAGTGGATCCTCTAACCTTGACATTATTTGTTATCGTTGTTTAATCCTTACTTTAATTTTCCATCTCAAAGTTCTCATCAATTTTTCATCTTCTTCTTTATTATTGTTGTTGTTGTTGTTATTATTATTATTATTATTATTACTACTACTACTACTACAACTACTACTAGTATTATTAGTATTATTATCTCTACTATTATTGTTGTTATTGTTATTATTGTTATTGTTTATAATTGTTGTTTATAATTTATACAATTAACCTCCTTGTGGTTCGACCCCGGTCTTGCCGGGTTATTTATTACTTCGACACTGCTGCACTTGGAAGAAGACATCAATCTTTTAGTCATGTCAAGTGATGATTGATTTGACTTGATCCATGTGTTGACTTCTAGGATTACTTGCATTTGCATTGTATTGCCCTTTAGGGTTTTGCTGTAGTTGAGATAGAAACTTAGCTTTCTCTTGAAAATTAAGAGCAGATGTGAATTTTGTAAGAATATCTATAAAATCTATTATGCTTTGAGCAAGTTGAGTGTTGATTGTCTCTTACTTTTCAATGAATGCACATAAAGTTTTCTCAAAATTTTTTCTAAGAGGTTGAGTATAAGAAAGTGCATATACATGAGAATTTTGAAAATTATGATGTGCTTGAAATTGTGATAGTGAAGTTTGTATATTGTCACTCTTCCAACTAAAATATTGATGATCTCTCCAACCAGGGTTATATGTTTGCGAGTATAGGTTATGATTGAGCCTTTGAAGAGACATTCCTTAAAAGAAGGCAAGGTTGGACAATCATTAGTTAAGTGTTCATTTGTTTCACATATTTAACACACAATGTCTTGAATAAATTTTAAATGACCACTTTTTTTTTAAATTCTAGTGCCTCGACTTTTCTAGCTAAAGATGCAAACTTGGCTTTAAGGTTATGATCTTCCCTAAAGTTGTACATACATCCATTAGATGTATGAGGTTGGATTTTACTTGGAGTCTCATACGTGCTTGTAGTGTCCTAATTTTGAGCATTTTCAGCTAACAAGTCTAAGTACTCCATTGCTCCATAAGGGTCTTTATCTTCAAAGGTTCCATTGCACATCAATTCAATCATTTGCCTATTTTTAGGTATTAAGCCTTCATAAAAATATGAAACCAATTTCCATGTTTCAAAACCATGAGGAGGGCAAGTATTAAGAAAGTTTTGATACCTATCCCAATATTGGTAAAATATTTCTCCTAGTTTTTGAGTGAAAATAGTGATTTGTCTTTTGCAAGAGTTTGTTATATGAGATGGGAAAAACTTCTTTAAAAACTGTTGTTGCACTCCATCCCAAGTACGAATGGATCCTGGTCTTAAATTTTATAGCTATGTTTTAGCTTTATCTTTTAATTAAAAAGAAAAAAGCTTTAATCTGATGGTGTTTCTACTATAATTTGAGTCATTATAGGTGTTACGGACCTCCTTAAATTCTTTTAAATGCAAGTATGGATTTTCTAAATCTAAGCCATAAAAAGAAGGTAAAAGTTGAATAATACCTGACTTAAAATTAAAATAAAATACATCAGGAGGAAAAACTATGCATAATGGTGCACTTGTTCTTATGAGATTCTTGTGGTCTCTAAGTGTTCTAACACGTTTATTCTCATTATTCTTATTATGATGTAAATGTTTATCTTCTTTGGCTATTTTTTCTAAAAATAATGAGGATACCTTACAAAGTCTATCACTTAATGTACATAACCATACTCTCATGCACGTGTAAGAGTAAAATTAAAGGAAGAAGAAAACAAAAGAAGAAGAAACAAAGGTATATACAAGAAAAGTGAAAAGAGAAAATAAAATAAATCCTATAATTTATGCAAGAACTTACCTCCCTAACAACGGCGCCAAAAACTTGACACGACCAAAAGATTTATATCTTCTCCCAAGTGCAGGAGTGTCAAAGTAATAAATAACCTGACAAGACTAGGGTTGAACCACAGGAATGTTAATTGTATAAATTACAGATAACAACAACAACAATGACGATAATATAAGTAGTAGTAGTAATAGTAATAATAATAGTAATAGTAGTAATAATAATAACAACAACAATAATAATAGAAGAAGAAAAAGAAGAAGAAGTTGATGAGAACTTTGAGATGGAAGATTAACGTAATGATTAAACAATGATAACAACAAATGTCAAGGTTAGAGAATCCATTAATGGTATGTCAAATAAGTATAGTATAAACTCTTATTATTCAATTGGAAACTACACATAAAGGAGGTTCCAATCAGATTATAAATTGTTAACATGATTATATTATTTATCTTATTCAATTAATGCTAATATTGTAAATCTCGTCAGGCATTCATGATTATAACTTATGTTAACGACAAATCAAGTTCCTTTCATAGCTCAAATGTCGGTTATACCATACAATATAGGCTATGAAAGTGTCAACTATTTGTTGTACCAAGTTTTATATAACATAAATCTAGATTAGTTATTTAACAAATAAAGTACTAAAGAGTGAATAAGATAACAAATACAAAAAATATTAGTATCAAACATTGAAGTTCATATTAAGTTTACATTATATTTATTCTTACACCATTAGTGTAACCTTTTCACATTGATATAATAAACTTAACTAAACATAATGAAAGAAAGAAAAATAAATAAAAAAATAAGAATATAAATAAGATAAAGTTAAATTAAATGAAAGGTATAAACTTAATATTAATTAAAACAAAACGTAAACATTACAAAAATACAAAGAGAGAAAGCAAAAACATGATCTTGATCTAGAAACTAAGATGTCTAAATACATGGCAAATACTTTCTTTTACAGGTCGAAATTGAAAACTATTAATTTGATGACTAATTGATGAGTGGGTGGCCAACTCTTAAC
Source organism: Populus ilicifolia (assembly GCA_015708895.1). Classification (NCBI taxonomy): domain Eukaryota; kingdom Viridiplantae; phylum Streptophyta; class Magnoliopsida; order Malpighiales; family Salicaceae; genus Populus; species Populus ilicifolia. The sequence continues at coordinate 63,009 of SRLM01004059.1, forward strand.
TTGGTGACAATCCTTATCTTCTCTTATCTACCCAAAATGTCATTGCTAATGTCAAAATTGAAACCACTTGAAAACATGAAAATTATAGGAAATTGTCTATGCTCTCTAGGGTAAACACTTGAGGTCATTTGGATTTCTAGAACTCCAGATATAAGCCAAACATTGAACAGTGCTCAAGCTGGAGGATAGATTCAGATTTCTTTGTTGTTGCTATAATTTGGACTTGAAAATGACATTTTTAAGTCTTGGGCTTTTATAAAAGTTATAGGCCTATGTCTTACCTTTTCATCCATATAAAGTAGACCTAAATCTAAGATCTACAGCTCTAGATATAACCTAATTATCGAACAGTGTTTCGGTTTGGACTGTACTGACATCTCTTTTCTAAGTTTGGCCATCTATTTGTCCTTTCAATTTAAGTTCTTGAACTCGTCAATCAATCTTTTTATTTATATAATAGGCCTGCTGATTAGTACTCAAAAGTGCATTTTTATCATGG
>SRLM01004062.1:0-39247 GCA_015708895.1 Populus ilicifolia
CGAGTTAAAATAAGCCGATCATAAAAAGCGGTCAAGCAATGATCGAACATCTTTAACAGATTTTGATGTTGACAAGTTGGCAATTAACTCGATTTTAAATTTGTCAACCTCAATTCCTTTTGATGAAACAATATGAGCAAGTACAATGCTGTTTGTTACTATAAAATGATATTTTTTCCAATTCAGCACAAGATTCCTCTTTTCACACCTACTCAAAACCTTTTCTAAGTTAAGCAAACAATCATCAAATAAATTGTTAAAAACAGAAAAATCATCCATAAAAATTTTAAGAAAACTTTCAATCATATCATTGAATATGCTAAGCATACATCTTTGAAACATGTTTGGTGCATTACATAATCCAAAAGGCATCCTTTGATATGCAAAAGTACCAAATAGACATGTGAAAGTATCCTTCTCTTCATCTTCCAATGCAATTTCAATTTGATTATGACCTAAATAGCCATCTAGGAAACAATAAAATTCATGACCTATAATTCTTTCTAAGATTTTATCCATGAAAGGTAAAGGGAAATGATCTTTTCTAGTCATTGAATTAAGTTTTTTATAGTCAATGCACATGCACCAACCAATAATAATCCTAGTTGGAATTCACTTATTTTTCTCATTTGTTATCACAATGACTCCAGACTTCTTGGGTACAACTTGGGTAAGACTTACCCATTTGCTATTCGAAATAGGATAAATGATTCCATTATCTAGAAGCTTAATGACTTCATTCCTCACTTCTTCTTTCATATTAGGATTAAACCTTCGTTGTATTTCTCTAGAGGGTTTAGCATTTTTCTATAAATAAATCTTATGTATGCAAATCAAAGGACTAATTTCTTTTATGTCAGTTATGGTCCATCCTAATAGATTTTTGAGCATTTTTAGAGTTTGTAATAACTTATCTTTTTTATATGCATTAAGTTTGGAAAAAATTATTACCGAAAAAGTTTTATTTTATTCTAAAAATGAGTATTTGAGATTGAAGGGTAATGACTTCAAATCAGGTTTTGGTGGTTGAACACATGAAGGTATAGACTCAATTGATCATGGTGGCAACTCTTTAATTTGTGGTCTCCAATTACTTGCATTTGATTCTTTCTAAAAATAAACCATTTGCAAATTCTCATATTCATTAAATTCAATTTCATTAGAAATAGTTTCAAATTGATCATGAACTAATTTTTCAATAAAATCCACTTTCTATAAATCATTATTATCTCTAAGTTGCTTACAAATGTTGAAAATATTTATCTTCATTGTTATGGTTCCAAATGATAACTTCATTAGTCCATTCCTACAATTAATCAACACATTAAAAGTTGTAAAAATGGATATCTTAAAATAACAGGAATTAAATTACATGCTTTAACAGTTTATGTATCCAGGATAATAAAATTCACAGGATAAGTGAATTTATCAACTTGTACTAACACATTGATTAGCACTTAAAAGTGTATTTTTATCAAGGTTTTATATCATTATTTTGAATTTGAAGTATCAATAACTCCTTAACTAAAACATATTTTATAATAATATATCTAATAATATAAGATACCTTTAATTTATGGTAAATGTTTATTTTAAATACAAACCTATCACATAAATGAAGGGATTGATTGATGAATTTAAGAACTGAAATTGAAAGGAAAAAGAGATGGTCAAACTTAGAAAAGAGATGTCAGTGCAATCCAAATCAGAATACTATTTGAAAATTAGGTCATATCTAGAGCTATAGATCTCAGATTTAGGTCTAATTTATATGGATGGAAAGGTAAGACATGCGCCTATAACTTTCATATAGAGCCCAAAATTTTGAAAGGTTATTTTCAAGTCCAAATTATAACAACAACAAAGAAGTCCAAATCTGTCCTCTAGCCCGCACATTATTCAGTGTTTGGCCAATATTTGGAGTTCTAGAAGTCCAAATGACCTCCATTTTCTTTTTCTAGAAAGCCAAGATAATTTTCTACAACTTTCATGTTTTCGAATGGTTCTAATTCTAACATTATTAATGATATTTTGGGTAGACAATAGAAGATAAGGATTGTCACTAAGTCAAGAGTTAACCACCCACTCATCAATTAGTCATCAAATCAATAGTTCTCAATTTGGCCTATAAAAGGAGGTATTTACCATGTATTTAGGTATCTTGGTCTCCAGGTCAATATCATTCTCTTGCTTTCTCTCTTTGTATTTTCTGTAATACTTAAGTTTTGCTTTCATTAATATCAAGTTTATGTCTTTCATTTCATTTTCTTTACTTAGTTAATTTTTATCTTATTTATGTTCTTATTTTCTTTATCTATTTTTCTTTCTTTCATTATGTTTAGCTAATTTTATTATGTCAAGGGAAAAAGGTTACACTAATGATGTAAGAATAAGTATAATGTAAACTCAATATGGACTCTAATGTTTGACACTAAAATATTTTGTATTTGTTATTTGTTCACTCTTTAATACTTTGCTTGTTAAATGACTAATCTAGATTTATGTTATATAACACTTGGTATAACAAATGCTTGACACTTTCATAGCCCATACTATAAGGTATAACCGACACTTGAGCTATAAAAGGAACTTGATTTGTTGTTAACATAAGTTATATGCATGGATGTCTGACAATATTTACAAGTAATATTTAATTGGGATCTCCTTTGTGTGTGATTTTCAATTGAATGATAAGAATTTATACTATACTTGTTTGACATACCATTAGTTATAAAAACTTGACACGACTAAAAGATTGATGTCTTTTTCTGAGTGCAGGAGTCTCAAAGTAATAAATAACCCGGTAAGACCAGGATCAAACCATAGGGAGGTTAATTATATAATTATAAATAACAATTATAAACAACAATAACAACAACAACAACAACAACAATAATAAATAAATAAATAAGTTGATAAGAACTTTGAGATGGAAGATTAATGTAAGATTAAACAATAATAATAACAAATATCAAGGTTAGAGGATTCACTAATGGTATATCAAATAATTATTTTATAAACTCTTATTATTCAATTGGAAACCACACACAAAGAAGCTTCCAATCAAATTATAAATTGTTATTATCAGGCATCCAAGCTTATAATTGATGTTAACAATAAATCAAGTTCCTTTCATAGCTCAAATGTCGGTTATATCATACAGTATGGGCTATGAAAGTGTTAAGCATTTATTGTACCTAGTGTTATACAATATAAATTTAGATTAGTTATTTAACAAGCAAAGTATTAAAGAGTGAACAAAATAATAAATACAAAACATGTTAATATCAAACATTAAAGTTCATATTGAGTTTACAATATACTTATTCTTACCCTTAGAGATTGACTCATCATCTTTCTCACAAGGTTCAAGAATTGGTTTTTGAATAACCTTACCACTATATAAAGTGATAAATGATTTGACTTGATCCATGTGTTGACTTCCAAAACTACTTGTATTTGCATTATATTTCCCCTTGAGATTTTACTATAGTTGAGATGAAAACTTACCTTTCTCTTAAAAACTGAGAGCAGATGTGAATTTTATAAGAGTATCTTTAAAATTTGTTATGTTTTGAGAAAGTTGAGTGTTGGTTGTCTCTTGCTTTTTAATGAATGCATACAAAGTTTCCTAAAAATTTCTTCTAAAAATTGGAGCATAAGAAGGTTTATATCCATGAGAATTTTGTAAATTATAATGTGCTTGAAATTATGGTGGTGAAGTTTGTGCATTGTCACTCTTCTAACTGAAATTTTGATGATTTCTCCAACTAATGTTCTATGTTTGTGAGTATAGGTTATGATTGAGCGTTTAAAAATTGTTTAAAACATAAGCTTGTTTATACAAACATTCCTTAAAAGAAGGCAAGGTTGGACAATCATTGGTTGGGTGCTCATTTATTTCACAGATTTGACACACAATGTCTTGAATAGATTTTAATTGATCATTTTTTTTTAATTCTAGTGCCTCAACTTTTCTAGCTAAAAATACAAACTTGGCTTGGAGGTCATGATCTTTGCTAAGGTTGTACATACCTCTGCTAAATATATGAGGTTGAGTTTTACTCGGTAACTCATACGTGCCTGTAATGTCCTAATTTTGAGCAATTTTAGCTAGCAAATCTAGGTACTTTATTGCTTCATTAGTGTCTTTATCTTTGAAAGTTTCATTGCACATCAATTCAACCATTTGTTTATCTCTAGGTGTTAACCCTTCATAAATATATGGAACCAATCTCTATGTTTTAAAACCATGATGAGGGCAAATATTAAGCAAGTTTAGATACCTATCCCAACATTGGTAAAATGTTTTTCCTAGTTTTTGAGGGAAAGTGGTGATTTATCTTTTGAAAGAGTTTGTTCTGTGAGATGGGAAAAAACTTCTTTAAAAAATATTGTTATATTTCATCCCAAGTACAAATGGATTCTGGTCTTAAATTTTGTTGCCATATTTTAGCTTTATATTTTAATGAAAAAGGAAAAAACTTAATCTGATGGTATTCATCCTATAATTTGAATCATTATACGTGCTGCATACCTCCTCGAATTCCCTTAAATGCAAGTATGGATTTTCCAAATCTAAATCATGAAAAGAAGGTAAAAGTTGAATAATATCTAGCTTAAAATTAAAATGAGATGCATCAGAAAGGAAAACTATGCATGATGATGCACTTGTTGTTCTAGAATTCATGTAGTTTTTAAGTATTTTAACACGGTTATTCTCATTATAAAATGAATGATTATCTTCTTCAGCCATATTTTCTAAAAATGATGAGAATACCCTACAAAGTCTACCATTTAATGTACGTGACCACACTCTAATATACATGTAGCAATAAAATAAAAGAAAGAAGAAAACAAAATAAGAAGAAATAAAAAAAAAGAAATAAAGTTATATACAACAAAAGTGAAAAGAGAAAATAAAATAAATAATATAATTTGTACAGGAACTTATCTCCTCGGCAACGGCACCAAAAACTTAACACAATCAAAAGATTGATGTCTTCTTCTAAGTGAAGGAGTATCAAAGTAATAAATAACCTCGTAAAACTAGAGTCAAACCACAAAGAGGTTAATTATACAAATTATAAACAACAACAATAGTAACAACAACAACAACAATAATAATAATAGTGGTGGTGATGGTGGTGGTGGTGGTGGTGGTAGTACTAATAATAAAGAAGAAGAAGAAGTTGATGAGAACTTTGAGATGAAAGATTAACGTAAGAATTAAACAATTATAATAACAAATGTCAAGGTTAGAAGATCCACTAATGGTATGTCAAATAAGTATAGTATAAACTATTATTATTCAATTGGAAACCACACATAAAGGAGGTTCCAATCAGATTATAAATTGTTAACATGATTATATTAGTTATCTTATTCGATTAATATTAATACTTGTAAATATTGTCAGACATCCATGCTTATAACTTATATTAACAATAAATCAAATTCCTTTCATAGCTTAAGTGTTGGTTATAACATACAGTATGGGCTATCAAAATGTCAAGTATTTGTTTTACTAAGTGTTAATACAATATGAATTTAGATTAGTCATTTAACAAGCAAAGTATTAAAGAGTGAACAAGATAACAAATACAAAACATATTAGTATCAAACATTAAAGTCCATATTAAGTTTACATTATACTTATTCTTACTCCATTAGTGTAACATTTTTACCTTGACATAATAAACTTAGCTAAACATAATGAAAGAAAGAAAAATAAATAAACAAAATAAAATAAAAGTTAATTAAGTAAAGGAAATGAAATGAAAGGCATAAACTTAATATTAATGAAAGCAAAACTTAAGCATTATAAAAAATACAAAGAGAGAAAGCAAGAGCATGATCATGATCTAAAGATCAAGATGCCTAAATGTATGACAAATGCCTCCTTTTATAAGCCAAATTAGGAACTATTGATTTGATGACTAATTGATAAATGGGTGGCGAATTATTGACTTAGTGACAATCCTTATCTTCTCTTATCTGCCTAAAATATCATTGATAATGTCAGAATTGGAACCACTTGAAAATATAAAATTTGTAGAAACTCGTCTCAACTGTCTAGGAAAAAAGAATGAAGGCCATTTGAACTTCTAAAACTTTAGATATGGGTAAAACACTGAACAGTGCACGGGCTATAGGATAGATTCAAACTTCTTTGTTGTTGCTATAATTTGGACTTGAAAATAACTTTTTTAAATCTTGGGCTCTATAAAAGTTGTAGGCCTATGTCTTACCTTTCCATCCATATAAAGTAGATCTAAATTTGAGAGTTACAGCTCTTGATATGATCCAATTACTAAACAATGTTCCAGTTTGGACTGCACCAACATCTTTTTTGTAAGTATGGCTATCTCTTTGTCCTTTCAATTTTTGTTCTTAAACTCATCAATCAATCCTTTTATTTATGTGATAAGCTGTATTTGAAATGAATATTTACCAAAAATTAAAGGTATCTTATATTATTAGATATGTTATTATAAAACATGCTTTAATTAAAGAGTTATTGATACTTCAAGTGCAAAATGAAGATATAAAACCTTGATAAAAATGCATTTTTAAGTACTAATCAGACATCTTTAACTATTCCTCTATGCACTTTTACAGATCTATCAACAAGTAACAGAGTTACAAAAGTTGGTTTTAACTCACCTAGATTGAGACTTGAAAAACTGAATATGGAAATAAATTCACATTAGCTCCAAGATCAAGTAAAGCTATTTCAATTATATGTTCTCCAATAAAGCATGAAATTGTAGGACAACCAAGGTCTTTATATTTTCAAAGCATTATTGTTATGAAGAATGACATTTATGACACGACCAAAGGATTGACGTCTTCTCACAAGTGCAGGAGTGTCGAAGTAATAAATAACCCAGCAAGACTGGGGTCAAACCACAAGGAGGTTAATTATATAAATTATAAATAACAATAATACAATAACAATAAAACAATAATAACAACAACAATAGTAACAATAATAGTAGTAGTAGTAGTAGTAAAAAAAAGATAAAGAAGAAAAAGTTGATGAGAACTTTGAATGGAAAATTAATATAAGGATTAAACAATGATAACAATAAAGGTCAAGGTTAGAGGATCCACTAATGGTATGTCAAACAAGTATAGTATAAACTCTTATTATGTAATTGAAAACCATACACAAAGGAGGTTCTATTCAGACTATAAATTGTTAACATGATTATATTAGTTATCTTATTTGATTAATGCTAATACTTGTAAATCTCCTCGGGCATTCATGATTATAACTTATGTTAACAACAAATCAAGTTTCTTCATAGCTCAGGTGTTGGTCATACCATACAGTATAGGTTATGAAAGTGCTAAGCATTTGATGTAGCAAGTGTTATATAAGATAAATCTAGATTAGTCATTTAACAAGCAAAGTATTAAAGAGTGAACAAGATAATAAATATAAGACATGTTAGTATCAAACATTAAAGCCCATTTTAAGTTTATATTATACTTATTATTACACCATTAGTATAACCTTTTTCACCTTAACATAATAAACTTAGCTAAATATAATGAAAGAGAGAAACATAAATAAACAAGATGAGGATAAAAATAAGATAAAAGGTAACTAAGTAAAGGAAAGGAAATGAAAGGCATGAAAAGATATTAATGAAAATAAAACTTAAGCATTACAAAAATATAAAGAAAAAAAGCAAAAGCATGATCTTAATCTGGAGATCAAGATGCCTAAATGCTTGGCAAATGCCTCCTTTTATAGGCTACAATTGAAAACTACTAATTTGATGACTAATTGATGAGTGCGTGACTAACTCTTGACTTGGTGACAATCCTTATCTTCTCTTGTCTGCCTAAAACATCATTGATAACATTAGAATTAGAACCACTTGAACACGAAAGTTGTAGAAAATTCTTTCAGCTTTCCAAAAAAAAATTGAGGTTATTTGGACTTCTAGAACTCCAGATATAGGCAAAACACTGAACAGTGCCCGAGTTGTATGACAGATTTAGACTTGTTTGTTATTTTTACAATTTGAACTTGAAAATAGTCTTTTAAATCTTGAGCTCCATATAAAAATTATAGGCTTATGTCTTACCTTTTCATCTATATAAAGTAGACATAAATTCAAAATTTACAGCTCCTGATATGACCCAATTATCAAACAGTGTTCCGATTTGGACTACACCAATATCTATTTTCTAAGTTTAGCTATCTCTTTATCCTTTCAATTTCAGTTCTTAAACTTATTAATCAATTCTTTTATTTATGTGATAGGCCTGCATTTAAAATCAATATTTATTATAAATTAAAAGTATCTTATATTATTAAGTATGTTATTATAAAGCATGCTTTAATTAAGGTGTTATTAATACTTCAAGTGCAAAAAATGATATAAAATCTTAATAAAATGCATTTTTAAGTACTAATCACACCCCTCAACTAACTTATTACTAGTCCCTAGTAATCAAAGCGTTAAAATAGAAAAATAATTTATAAATTTCATAGAGCAAGGTATTCATCATTCAACTTCCATTAATTTACCTAGATAAATAAACTCTCATTAAATTTATATATTTTCTCAATATCTCTTAAATAAGATATTAATAAACCTTTCTTTTATGCTTAATTTATCAACATATTGTTATAGGACTTTACTTGGAAGAAAATAAAATTCATGTTCTAATGTTTAAGGTTAACTTCCTTGAGTTGAGATTTTATTTTTTAAAAAATATATATACATGTAACTTAAAATACAATGCATCTTTAACTCATGTAACGAGCTTTCAACTAATGACTCCCAAACCAATTAGTCTTGGGGCATTAGGTGTTGAGACACCCCTACGAGTTTAGTAACTTGGGTTGTCGATATTGATATGTAGATAGTGCAATGTTTGATTTCCTTAAGCTTTTTTCCTTAACCCATGTAACAAGCGTTGGGCCAATAGCTCCTAAGTTAGTTGACTTTAGGGTATTAGATGTTAAAACACCCCTTTGGGTTTAATTACTTAGGTTAATAAGGCTACGAAACCAAACTTATCTATATTTTTATTATCATTATTTTTTATTATTTTTTTGCTTTTTTATTTATTTTTTTTTTTTAAATTATATACTATCCATTTTCTTAGTTGTTACTTTTAACAAAAGAACATAAATAATATAATAATCCAATGTGTAACCCACATTTATATGTTAAAGTGTGTGTGTGTGTGTGAAAATTAAGATTTAAAAATACATGTTAAATGAGTATATGAGTAGAATTAAATGATAATAATACAAGAGTTTGTAAACCTAAATATCTCAAAAAAGTATTATAATAAACCTTATTAAGAATGGTTATTAAGATGTGTCTTAACAATCACTTTAACAAAAGAGCTATTTTACTCTATCATTCTAGTAATAACAATTTTGCACATGTTTTATAAAATAAAAAACATAGTTAGTTAATTTTTTTTGTCAACTACTACCCTCTCCTCCAACTAAAATAAGACATTATCCTCAATGTCCTAAAGTAGAAAGATAGAGTATAAAAGACATCACCTGAAATAACAAACACTGACAAATCTAAATCACACTTAAACAAATATAAGAAACAACAAAACACAATAATAAAAGTAAAAGACACAAAGATTCACAAATAAAAACTCAAATCTAATATAAGCTTTTTACAGCTTCCCTGAGATAATCAATTTATATGACTTGTGGAGGGATCAATTATAGAAATGAAAGATTGTAGTTGGTCAATCAATTATTCAGCAATAGCAGCAGAGATTATGATTTGTATTGTAGAAGATGTTAGAAATTCATGTTCCACAGCATGATCAAGAAATAACAACAACTTATCATAATAACCATTAACATTTAACAGACCTATGAGTTTATGGTGAATGTGTAGTTAAGCTTAAGAGGAGATATAAAAGATCTCTTTCAATATGCCTAAACCACCTGGTAAGACAATGAAGGTATCGGCATGGTTAAACATCGTATTTATTCAAGCAAACATTGTGAAGACCTATAGTTTCTCTCCAATTGTTTTTCCAATGATATCTCCTTGTGTTAAACCTTTAGGGACAACCCTCAAAACTTGACTACCTCTTAAAAATGAAGCTATTGACACACCTTCATATAAACCCAAGGCTACCTCCCTCATATACTAAATGAATTTCTCTCAACTAGCACCTGATCAAGATGATTTGCTGATTCTAAATACTCATTTTCTTTCCTAGGACTAGATCTACCAAAAACACAAATATTTTTTATATGATGACTTGAAAAACTTGTCATTTCTACCCACTTCTATATTTGTTGAATGTATGGGTTTAGTAGAAATAAAAGGTAAGAAGAGGATTTTATAGATAAGAAATTAAAAAGGCAATCATACCACAAATTTGACCATCTCTTTATCCTTTTAATTTCAGTTCTTAAATTTATCAATCAATCCTTTCATTTATATGATAAACCTGTATTTAAAATGAACATTTATCATAAATTAAATGTATCTTATATTATTAGATATGTTATTATAAAATATATTTTAGTTAAGGAGTTATTGATACTTCAGATGCAAAATGATGATATAAAACCTTGATAAAAATACACTTTTAAATAATAATCAGGTCATAACAACTCTAATTAATATTTAATTTTAAAAGTACATATTGACCAAAAAGTTTAGAAATAATACTTTAATACAATAATAATCTAATAGTTAGAATAACTTTATGATTTTCTTTTCCAATCAATTTGTTTTAAAGACTTTATATTTATTCTAGATTAATTAATAAAATATTAAAGATAAAAAAAATTGTTAATAATAAATATATTTTACATGAATAAAATCAATATTACTTATAATTAACCAATTGACTACATGACATTTTCACTAACAAATAAACCATCTCTTAATCTTTTAAATATGTTCATATAAACCATCTCTTAATCTTTTAAATATGTTCATATAGTAATCTTGACTATGAAAAGACATGATCAATGTCAAAGCACAATTTTTCTATTTTTCTTATACAAGATAAGTTGTTGATATCAAACTTAATGATTATATACACAATTACAATATAAATCTTTTTATAAATATAAATAATTTTTTTATGAAATTGTAGCTTTTATCTCAAAAGTGCATGCTAAAGAGTCTCTTTGTTATTGTAATAAAAATAAAAGAGTATTTTTAATATTTAAGAAATTTATAATTATGATAGTTAAGCCTAAATAATTTTTTTATTTTGATAACTTTCATACATGGAACTAAAAATTATTATAAAGAGTTGAATCGGGATTTTTTTTTAATTATAAAAAATAATTTTGAAGTAAAAGAGTACATTAATGATGGTTGAATTATAATTCAACGGCAAAGTTGCTTTTGATTAATGCTCGAGTAAAACCAACCAACCCGACACGGACAGGGAATCTTCAGGGAGGAGGGGATTTGAATATGGGAGAAAACATTGGGATTTCTCCTAAAAATCGCTTGTAACATTTTGCGGAAAAAGGTATATAATATTGATAATTACATTTTGACCCATTCAGAACCATCGATGAAGGTAAGCGAAGTAAAGGGCTTCGCTTCCGAGTCAGTGAGCTCTCTTGACCATGACACTCTTCCTGCGAAGCGTGCTCCAGGCCCTGTGCATTTGTATTGCCCATAGAACACAGTCCTGCCAAGAAACAAGTCATGGTAAGGAACCCGAATAATTAACGTCATTAGCAATGTGCTTCCAAACACACGCACACACTCTATCGCGTACAACAATCTAGCTATACATGGGCAAACAAGAAAAGCCAGCATAAACATTTTCTTCCCTTTCATTTGATAGTTTTCCCCTCCCCCCTAACACGGTGGCCGGAGGCTTTCAGCCTCTCGCAAACACATCCTAAGAAAAACAGCTCTTGCAGCGTTATTGTCGTCTCTGTGCTCTCTCTGGGGCAGTGGAGAACCAGATTTATGTCCGCATGGCCATGGCTTTTAAGGTTTTGCTGCTGATTTTAACTGTTATACTTCTTAGAAAAAAAAATATATTTTGCTCCAATAATTTAAATAATTAGGTACGATTGAGAGATATAATTTATATTATTTTTTAATATGTTTTTTTAAATAAAAAATTTTTAAATTTAAAATTTATATAAATTTATATTATCTCGTATTTATTTTTTATCAAACAAATAAATATAATAAGATTTCAACTTGTAATTATTTGGTTATCAAAACTCTAATATTATATTAAAAAAATATTTTAATTTAATAATTTAAATTAATAAATATAATTTTAAAATATAATTTATATTATCTTACAAATAATATACACTTATTAATGTTTTTAATTAAATAATGAAGGATAAATAAATAGATGTCATGCATGTGGTGAATGACTTTAACATTTCTTACTGAATTATAGTTGGAAATGCAGAGAGAGGGAGAGAGGGGGAGAGGGGGGGAGAGAGGAGGAGGAGGAGGAGGGAGAGAGAGATTTACAATTCACGGTTAGGATCTCCCCAATTATACCAGCCCTTGGGAATGATGATGTCGTCCATGTAAGTGTAAGCAAAGACCACCCGAGAAAAGGGGCCCCACGCCCTCCCCAGGTAAAGAGCACCTGAGCCCGTGACCTTACAGTTCACAAATGAGAAGCCCGTGTCCTCTAGAAGACTGCTCCTCCCTTGTGCCGTTAGGGCCCCAGTGAATTGAGCTATTGCATGCACGTGACACCCCTTCATTCACACCATATGATATCGTTAATTATTTAATACTGCCAGGTAGGACAACGTTACATCAACGACACCACTCCTTACGTACTTAATTTCAGACAAGAGGTTGTGATGATTTTTTTCTTCTTCAATACAATATTTTATGACTTTAGTCATAGCTACAGCCAAATCTCAAACAATCCATGAATTGCTTATCCAATACAAATAATCAAAACCTATCTAGCTAATCTAGCTTATTTAAATTTTATAATGGTTATTAAATATCTTAAGTTACACAAAAAAAATAATATTAGTTTTTCAGCTTTTTTTCCCTTTTCATTTAATTATAGGCATCACTACTCTACTATTTCATTGAAAATCTTATTCCAACTGCTAAAATATTTTTGTTCTTTTCATTTAAAATCTTTATTAACTGGAAAGACACGTGTTACAATTAGAAATGATATCCATTGGTGTTGTAAATGGTAAGTTATACTTTTCATTATTTTATTTCATCAGAATTTAATTGGAATAATATATATAGATTATTTGTAATTAAATAGCTATGTTCCTTTCTCAGAAAATAATAATAATGACGATAATAAATCACAATTAAAAGTAATTAATTAGTAATGAATGATTCTAACCTCAAATAAGGACAACCCGTTACCAAAAATGAAATCCACAGAACCTTCAATGTAGCAGTCCTTGTAATAATGCCTGCCCACATGATCATATAGCGTGTCCTGCGCTCCCAAGAATTTGCAACCCAGGAAAGCTGCTGTATCCGCCGATATTCTTAATGCTACCGCTTGCTTTCCCATGGCTCCCGGCGCCGGCAGCGGCGCCGTGTTCTGCACCACAATTTCCCTTACAACATGAAGCATTCAGAGCAAATATAATATGTATTTTGTAGGTTCACAGAAAAATATATATTACCTTGAATGTGATGTTCTTGGCAACAAAAAAGGGGGCATTCACAGCAAAAGTAGCCGAACTGTAGGTTCCCATGGGTTGTCCTCTAGCCCCTGGTGTTTGAGCAGTGTCTCCCCATTGAACAATTGTATTATCTGCTCCAGCTCCCTCTATAGTTATGAAGGATTTTAATGGAGGTATATTCACCTTTTCTCTGTAAAAGCATGCAAGAACATCTATCCTTGATCAATTTTCATTAATTTTGAAGGGGCGTTTTGTCAGCTAAGACAAGCTACAGTGCCCCGTTTGATCCAACAAGACTCATACCGACAATTTTGAATATATATATGCTGGTAGTTTATAGTTGCTTAAGAGTTGTTAACCAAGAAGAAAAACTGGAAATCAAGAAGAAAATTAAAAATAGTTAGATTATCATAAATATAAAAAATTAAAATAAATATTTTAAATTATGTTTTTGATTTTTCTTACAATGGAAAAATCCTCAACATTCTCGACAATGAAGACAGCTTTAATTTTTAATTGAAAATAGACACTGAAAATATTTTTATATATGTTACTAAACAAGACCATGCTTTTGATTGCTTGATAGAAAATCATTACAAGTATATAGAAAAAAAACCCATATATTTGTATTATTTCAGCAAATTAACTCGAGTAAATTGCAATCTCTTATGATAAGTATCACAAGTATAATAGTAATTAAGAGTATTTTGACTTTAAAAGATGGTTTATATAATATTTTCATGGACATTAAAGGGATTTAATGTTAAATTACAAAATAACTACCAATTAACAATATTTTGAACAAGTGTAAGAAAAAGAATATTCATTAAATAAAATAATAAAGTCTTAAAAATTCTTTAGGTATAAAAAATAATATTTATTCATGATAATACTTAAAACATTATAAAACAAATTCATACAATATTCCATCATTAAAACATTTAGAAATATCTTAATATATTTTTTTTCTTTTAAGATTTTTAAGGAATTAAGAATTTTGCAATGCTCTTGAAAAATGTTTTTCTAAAGTTCCAGACATTAAAATTTCTAAAAGTGACTAAGAAATTACAAGATATTCGTTTAGAAAAAAATATGATTTTTTTTAATTTTGAGGAAATAATGTTTCTTCGGAATTCTCATAAATTATTATTTTAAAATATTTAAGAAATAAACATGATAACAAAAAACAAAAATTGTTGCAATAATGTTTGAAATGTAATTTTAAGTTATAAAAATTCTTTAAAATTTCAATTTTTCTCCATGAAAAGTTTGAAATTAGTTTAATGCATGAGAATTCATTAAAATACATTATTCCTTCAGAGGTTTAGGAATTTTTAATATTTAGATAAATTTAAAGTTTTATTTACAAAAATTCTTAAAGTTTCAGAGGTCGGGGACCCATGCCACGTGGCTCTATTCCAATCAATGAGATTGAGCTTTAAAATCACAAAGAATTTAACAATATTCCATCTAAAATTGGGAGAATCTCACTTTCCCTGACATTGTTAGTTTTTTTTTTCCCACTTAGTTGCCCTTATTTTTTTTTATATTTACATGGAGTGTCCGAGCCAGCTTACGCGCACCACGACTAATCTCCACGGCCCACTGAATACCCTGCAAACCCAGTAGGCATGTAAGGCACCACGGGGGTGACAGACGTGCATGTCAGGGCTCGAACCCAGGTGCAGTGGAAGGAGACAAGTCCCTTCCACCGCTAGGCCAAGCTCTAGAATGCACTTGGTTGCCCTTATTGTAATTCTAAGTGGAATAACATGTAATTATTTTTAATGAAAATAATACATTTGTTATAGGCTTATAATTTATAATTGCTCTTATTTTAATTCTAAGTGGAATGACATGTACTTATTTTTACTGAAAATAGTACATTTGTTATAGGCTTATAATTTATTCGAACAACAATATGTATTTAATTAATGACTTTATGAAATTCAAGATTAGTTATATATATATAATGTAATTTGTTGATGAATTTATTATCTCGCTTTATAGCTATGAATTAATAAAGTAAGATTTTTGGATTTTGGAACTCTAAATGTTGGGATGAAATAGTAAATTTGTTTAAATTCCTCGTCAAATGCCTACATAAATAAAATGCAATAAAGACATATTACTAAAAATAGTTAATTGAAACCATACATAAATAATCACATGTCCAGCAATCATATTCCACGACAGGATATCCAAAAATTTGCATACCAAATAATCTTTATATATAATTAATGTCAATTTAAATTAAAAAATTTTATAGTCAAGATGGTTTAATTTGAAGCTATTTCATAAAAAATAATTTAATAAAATTAATTAAGTAACAAAATATATCAAAAAATCATCTCAATCTAAAAAATTAATTTTAATTATTATTAGATTAGATTTGATAAATAATTTTATATTATTTTTTAATATAAATTTTTGAGTGAAACCCTTTTGAAAATTTTTACAAATCCTTTGTTATTTTGTATATAATTTTATTAATTTGACAAGAGAGAATAAAAATATCAAGATTAAATGATGCTAAATAATATAATTACCCCCAAAAAAAACTTAAGCTTTTAAATGATATTATAAAAATGATTTTATATTAGTTTCCATACCTTTCAAAATCATTTTTCTATAGAAATACAAAACTGAAGCCTGATAAAAGTTTGAATTAGAGGGAGTGATTCTTTGAACAGCCGTTGTGTTTAGAAATTCAGCTGTGGAACCATCAATTCAATGCATAAGGGTTTGTTATAAGTGATTTCCGGGTGAGTGTTAGGCAGATTTAATGTTGGTATTTGAGAGAAGATTGAAAGAAAATCTGCCTTGGAGGAAGAAATTATGCGATGAATGTTACCGATATCAAGTCAAAGAAACTAAGCCAAAACAAGGATTGATTTCCTTCGCCTCAGAAGGTAAAACAACATAAAAGAACATACACAGACAAACTCCAGAAATGTTTCAGCAGAATCAGACCAGTTTGTAAAGGCTAATGCAGAACACGCAATGAGGAAAAGATACAGATAATAAATTATTATCATAACCCATTAAAACTCACTTGTAAACTCCTGCACGGATTTTTATGATCACCCTCACAAGATTGATGAAGGGAAGAGAATCAATTGCCTCTTGAATTGTTGTGAAGTCTCCGGCGGATGGATTCTTAGCGACAATAAGGGTGTAAGAAGGAAATATCTTATTCTTTGCTGCTTTGAAAACAGAGTGTTTAAGACTACCAACGAACGAGACCCATTTCATGAATTGCTGCTCCGAGAATTGAACTCTGCTCGCATTCATCATCGGTTGCACTCCTCGGGGATTTCTTGTTCTTAACCCTTTGGTGTGGCATAATGTTTGGCCGGAATTGAGGAGGAGAATAGTAAGAACGAAGAGGTGGACAGAGTTGCTTCGACAGTTTGACATTGTTGCATATGAGAACCAGAGGAAGTGTGAGCTGTGTGAACAATGGAAAGAATATTAATGCTGGCTGTGGCTGTGTGGTGCTGCTATGTGGTTTATATACCTGATTTGTTTTTTAGGAGGGAAGCCTATTCCACGCCATTTAGGTATCTCTGCATTTGAAAACATAATACCTAGAACCAGAACTACTACCAGCCAATAACATGGTGCCATAACTTGAATCTAAGCTCTTTCACCACCGAACCAAACCAAACCCTATTTTGTTATGGAGGCACCACTATTTTTACTTTACGTGGAAAGGGGTGTCCGCAATCATACACATGAGGGAAGTGATCACGGGCGGCGCTTCCGCTAGGAGACAGAGAGGAGCGAACAATCTAGGCCACAAATGGTAGCACTTTTTGTCTTAAAAAAATGGATAGATACGATTTCAAACAGCCCGTATTCTTTTTTCTTCTTGTTTTTGTGCTCGTGAACCTCTGCTTCTGTTTGTGTGTGGAGGTGAATATTCGTTATGGAATGATGGGCTTTGTTTACCTGCATACCCTCTTTTGGGGCTGTTACGTGCCTGTGTCTGTATCATGACATTGGCCACGAATAAAACCTAATTAATTGGACTAAAAGGTAGGGATAATTAAGCATATTATCGTAATTTGAGCACTTCGTATGGTTCAGATCAATCCGGCTGCCCGTAGAAAAGTAATAATTGATTAAAGCGTGGAGAGGCGTTCCGACATTTGGTTCCAAAATGACTTTTTTAAATTGCAAGCACATTGGTTTTCGGTAACGAGAGAGGCCACTTCCTCTTCTATGAAAAAAAAAAACACGAAAATTAAAGAAAAGAAGATGATTTTCTAGGAGATTAATAAAATAAAGTGATCTTATTTTTTACAATAAGAAATATATATTTTCCGTACACCAAAGAATAAATTTCAGCAACTTTTACTGAAAACAAAAATTCTTATACACCGAAATAATCTTGTTTTTAGATAGCTATTAAAGTCACACAAATAAATCACACATTACAAATTTATAAAATTTTAATGTTGTTTTAGAAAGAACAAATAAAGATATTATGTGAGAATTTTTTTTATAATTGATAAAAAAATATCAGAGAGTCCATTACTATTAACCATTTTATACTTATTGGGACTCTTTCAAATAAGAGTATAAGATTAAGTCGACTCTCACAACTTAATTATGATAAAGCTAGGCTGTATTCTCCTAACATAATATTTATACAAACATTTATCTACATCTCCTAAATATTAGGCATTCTAAACTACGACCTTATTCTTATAATGAGACTTCTTTTTTGTTCTTCTATTCATGCAAGAAAAGGAATGCGCGACCAAAAGAGAAAAGCATATATAAGGAATGTTATATTAAACTGTTATAAAAACTAACATAATATTATTTTTAATTTGTATATCTTGTAGTTAATCACGTAAAACATATTTAATTTTATTAAATAAAAGGCATTATTTATCTTTAATATTCATTTAAATTTAATTTATAAATTTTATGTTTGATAAATAAATTTAGAGTAAAGATAAAGTTTATGGAACAAAAACACTTTGCAAATAAAATTATACAAATGTTATAATTATGAGATTCTTATTGCATCAAAGTATTATTTTTAAATGTTCCTAGTCAATTCACTCTTAATAATAAACATTTATTAAAATTATTGAAACTAATACATATTATGTTTTTTCATTTATGAAAGAAAACAGTTGATCTCATTAGCTGAGGTACAAGGGACACCTAAAACTAATATGTAGGCACTTGTCATATGACATGCAAATTGAAATGACCCGTATGATAAGTCTATATGGATATATCATTTATGTCTATGTGATAATTGTGTAAGTGATTTTTAGACTTAAGATTATTAAGTTATCTTATATATAGAGAGTGTTATGCTTTGATATCATTACATGTTATCTTGGTAAAGGTAATAAATAGACAGACATTAGATATAATATAAATTATATGAAGGTATTTGAGTAATCAAGAGAAGATTTATCACTCTAGGTGAATCAGAGAAAATGTTCTACATGTTCTCAAATATTATTGATGGTTAAATCCTTACAGAAGATGAAATGAGATTTAAAAAAAAAATTCAAATTTTATTTAAATGATCAATTACTATAATATTATGAACAAATATGATTTGATATGGCAGACACGCTCCATGCTAAAATATTTAAATTAAACATTATCGATGAATGGATAATAGTTACATTAAGAAAGCGGTAATTGAAAAATTAAGTTAAACCACTTATAACTTTTCTAATATTTAGAGGATCATGACACATTGATAGACGGTGCACTTAATCAATTATTGAATTGATAATAAACTAGATTTTTTAATTAATTTAATTTAATTTATTAGAATTATACTTTATATTTTGGCTAACAAATTAGGAACCTAATAGGTCACATACATTAAAAACTATTAGTCAGAAATCAGACTGAAATAATTAATCAAGTGTGACTTGATTGAAAATAATTTTATAAATTAAGCACTAGAATATATTTAATTCAGGGATTATAATTCTAGTTTTAGAATAATCAAGTAGGGACTTGATTGATTAAATTTCTAAAATTATCTTTAAATAATATATGGATATTATTTTAATGTAACCATATTATTCGATAGTTTCACCAACATTAACTAGTGTTTTGTCTATGTTTGTTATATAAAAAGCCTTAATATTCTTTGTTTTATGTTTTAAAGATACTTTTGAATGAAAGATGCAAAAAGGAGTATATTGAAGGTAATTGGTATATTTGACCTTCAGTCGATGTTTTGTGCAGAGCGTGAGCTCTAGAGATTGAAATGAAGTGATTCATGTAACATTAAAAAGCTAACATCTATACTTTTTGTACATCTAAGGCAAGAAAATAAAATAAGAAAGAGCATGAAAATTGCAATCTTCAAAGTCAAATCTCGTAATCTGTTAATGTTGACCTTTGGGCATTCTGACTTGAATATCTAGGGCTGCAGAAGTTCAATTAATACAAACTTAATTTTTTTGGATTCCTGACCCAAAGTCCTATAAACTGCAAATTTAAGCAAAAAATGATGACATATGAGGGAAATAAGATTTTTCAAAGATGACAACTAACTAAATTCTACTAACAAACAGATTTCATAAATAAACGAGTTCAAATTACTTTTCGAAGCATTTAAACCGATATCCAAGTTTTTATTTTAGGAATTTAGCTCTATTAAGTCAAAGTTTAAAGATTTCATGCAAGCATATTTCTTTTTTTTAAAAAAATAGTTATTGAAGTACTTAAATATAAATAATCTACTTAAAGGATGACTATTTTGTAAAATAGAGACTAGGGTTTCCTATGATATAAAAAGAATGAGAGAAGAGAAGGGGGGCAACCAGTTAAGAGGAGAAAAACGCCCCCTTCCTTTAAGAAACCCGAAATCATGCATTTTTTTTTATTAATTTTTCAACAAACATGCAAGGCTAAACTCGTTTTCTTGGTTGGAAGAACATGAAAACCTTCAGATTTCAAGGATTGTGAGATTTATTTTACCTTTTCTTTTATATGATGAATATGTTTGTTCTCTTATGTTTATTTTTTCTATGATTGTTTATTTTAATTGCTAGAACGGATTCTAAGTTATTATTATTATAGATAATCTATTACTAAGTTTGATATCAAAATCAGAGTTGTGGTATATGAACTTGTGATGCAACTGAGTTTAATAATTATGATGGATCTACATTATTAATCTCAGGGAGAATATTCAATCAAATCAAACATAGCTTAATTAATCAACTTATCTAGTTTTTAAAGTTGTCATTGAATTAAATTACTAGTGCGAACATTGTGGTTATTTGATGGTTAGGGTTAGTTATATATCATATCCGTTAACTAATTAATGTTAAGAAGAGATAAATATTTAGAATATAAATTAATGTTTTGTTTTCATGATCAGTTTTGATTTCTATAATAGATGTGTGCTTGCGACTAAGGTTTGTTCTCTTGATAATTTTCTAATTTTATTAAATTTCATTTGATAGTTTTCTTTTGCTATAGCCTAGATAATGCTCAAACCCCATAAAATTACATATCATCTAGTATAAAAATCTAACTTGAACCTTTCTCGTGGGATCGACCCCTTACTTGCTCTATACTATCTTGTATGTTGTGTTTGAAGTTGAGTAATTAATTTGTGCGACTGCAATATCGCATCATATTTTTGAGGAAAGTTGATATTTTATCATTTATAAGTTTTTAGGATTCCCTATGAATATAAACTTAAGCCTATTATTTTGATGAAGAAATAAAAGTTATGTTAGGTAATTTTTACAAAAAAAACTACGTAAATATAAAATTAGAGTTAACACTTTAAGCTTAGTAAATCTCTTTCTCCTAAATAGAAATTTAATAGATTTCTCATCAATGTTCATGTTGATTACCATTAGAGGCCGGACAACTGAAACTTGTAATTTCCTTCTATGTTTTTTTTAATTATATTTGGTATTTTAGCATACTCTCAAACATAAACATCTTGGTTTCCTTTTATAATATCAACATACATGACACTTTTCACTATTTTGAATAATCTAAGAAAGAGTAGATTTATTTCATTGCATGTATGTGTATCTTGTGATGTATGTTATAACTTTGGTTATGGGATATATCATAAGTAAAGTTTGGCTTGTAATACAACATCTTGCTTAAAAAGGTAAAATTTCAATTTCTTTCATAAAATTTTCAATTTTCAAGCTTTCTTTCTTTTAAAAATATCTAAAATAAATTATTTTTCATTTTGTTATCCATAGATAATGCCTAAGGTAAATGAATCATAATAGGTCATTACTTTTAGGTATCAATTAGATCTGCCACTTTTTTCTTTTTCATGAAAATACTTTGGTTTTTTTTAAAATAAAACTTTTTTATTCAAAGTAAGAATGTATAAGTTGTTAAGTTTTACTTATGATGTAAATAATAACACTAGTTATAATTATAAATACTTTGGTCTTTAAGATTGTTCATCGAGTATACATGTATATTAATGAGTCTTTGCATATTGTTATGTGCATGTTTGATCGAAGACAATATTATAAAATAAATAAATAATAAGTATATAAATACACTAATATGCTTTAGGATAAATAAACCCTAATAGATATCTTGATAATGTATGTATTTTGGTCCAATAAGAGTGTTTATTTTTTTAGATACCTCTAGATCCCACTTTCAAGTTGATGAATTGTTATTTTAAGTACCTTTAGATCCTACTTTCAAGTTGATGAACCATCAATAGTCGATATTTTAATACGATATTTTAATACTTGGAACTGGGATGCTAAAAATCACTTAACAAAATAAGTATGATTTTTCATTAAGGATAAATGAATTCTCACCAATCATTATCCTAGAATCTTGATTTTATAAGCATTACCCCACACATGCATGCTTTGTTGCTTAAAAGATCATTGCTTAAGCATTAATTAGAGATAACATCTCCTATAACTATACTAAAAAATAAGTCAATTCACTAATCATTTATGGGATAAAAGTGTCATAACAAGCCATTATCCTAAAACAAATTAGGAATTATAAGATGATTTAACCTTGGATAAGAGATACACTGACCTAACCATCCATTCCTTTACTTTAATGTTTAATCCCGTGCATTATACCCGTTGTCATGATGTATACGACGTTGAATGGTGGAACTGCCTCTTAAAATTGAAGGGGGGTTTTTTGGTTTAATCATGAAATTATGATTTGAAGGAGTCACTACCTAGTTTTATTGTTACTAAAAAACCTAATGGTTTATGAAAGTTTGGGTAAGAGAACTATTTATGCAAAGAAAAGACGCATCATCCTTGATACACCTTATCTATGGTAATTTGCATGATTGATTAATTGTTAATCTAAGATATAATTTTATTTGTTGGTCTCATCTAATGATTCAAGATAGATCTCTATCCATAATTTTTAGCATCATAATTATTTGCTAGATATATCTAATTCCTAATATTTATTACTATTAATTTATTTAATTTAATATCGCGAGTATATGTTACATTGCAAAATTGATACCCCAAATATTAACCAAAAAAACTAATTTTATGGTATTTTTAAAATTTTCATTAAATCCTAATAGATGATCATAAATTGGTTATAATATTTATTTTTTACTTTTTAAAACATGATAAAAATACTTTTGGTTTTTTAGAAAGAATGCATGCAATTATTTTAGAATTTGGTGTATGCAATTAAAACATTTGGGTTAATTAAAACTTTTTTATCTTTTCCTTTTCCTTTTCTTTTTATTTTGCATTAAATTTTACCATCTACTTAATGCAAAATAAAAAGAAAAATGTAACTTTCACACACCTTCTCTTTTTAGTATATTTTACTTACACACCCCACAATTACATGTTTATAAACCATAAAAATTTAAAATTTAACAATAATTTAAACACACAATAAAAATTCAAAAACTTGCAAAATAATCATTTCAAAGGTTGCAAACAAGTTAAAGAAATTAATGAGAACTCAATAAGCATATTAGAAGATTCTAGGACTGCTGTAATAGTGACAACATATGAATTTCCACATCGTTACCAAGCGTGTGGGTTCACATGCTGTCATTGGGGAGGACAAAAAATAGATGGATCAGATAGATCTCTTATTCTTTTTCATCTTTGTACTAGTGATGAGGGGTACTGCCACCTATAAAACAAAGAAAAACCTACAAATAGTCGCTTTTATTTTTTTCTCAAATCTACCTCTCTCCTTTTCTATTATAACTTTTGTTCTTATATCATCAAATCTCCTCTTTTTTATTTGTTGTAAACAATGGTTGTTATGAGTGGAGGGAGGCTGACGACGCTACCATAAAAAAAAGGAAGTTGTTGTGCTATTGTGGTTGACAATGATGATCAAGAGCTACTGGTGAAGGGTCATGATTAGTGTTAATGAGGGCTCGCAAGTTTGTTAAGGAATGGGGTTGCTAGTGCTTCATCGTAGGTGTAATATTAATTATGATTAATTTACAACAAAATAACATTCTTAATTAAATTGCCTTACAAACCTTACTGAGTTAAGTTTATTTAATCTTAAACTTAACTTTAATTTATAAATCAAGTTAAGTTTTAACTCATTTAGAGTTCAACTTATTTCCTGGCCCACTCAATGTTATGAGTTGAATAAAAAACAATTTGAACCTTAAAAAAATATTTAGATCCCATTAAACTATTTGTCATTATTATTAAATCTAATATAATGGTTCAACCTTTAATTCTCTCCACCGGACTCATTTCATAGTCCTAGTTTAGAATTAACCTTATAAGAGTTATTTTGATGAGACTCAATCAACTTGACGGATCAAAAAAATACAGATAATTAATAAAAAATATGGTTTGATTTAAAAAAAATTCAAGATGAAATCTTTTTTATCATTATTATTATTAAGACGATAACATATTAGATCAATTCAAGCTTCGAGATTTAACTTACTAAGCTCGTGATTAAGATCATGAACTCAATGAGTCTAACAATTTTTTTTTAAAAAAAACTATTTTTGGCTTAACGATATGGTAACATAAATATAAACCCATATAATTAAGCACTAACCAAATATTAGGATATTTGCTTAAGACTGCAATAACTTAAAAAAAAACTAAAAAAAAAGAAGATCAATTCAAAATTAATTAAATATTGAAAGATCAAATTAATAAAAAACCAAAAAAAATTCGATTAAAAGAAAAAAACTTAGAAGATGGATTTTTTTTAAAAAAACTATTTGATATGATTATTAAACCGGTCGATCTTCAAACCTCTAGACCTAACTTTTTACTTAACTCAGGTTTAAAATTAACTCGTATGAGAGTTGACTCTATATAATTCAGTAGTCTTGACAGGTTTAAAGGTAAATCAGATAACTAGTAAGAACATAATTCAACTTTATTTTTTTTCAAAATGACATGTTTTTTTTAATATTAAGATAAATAGATATTTAATCGGTTTGAGTTTTGCAGCTAAACTTGTAAAAGTAGCGGCTAGATTATGAACTCTGTTGAGTTTAAAATCTTATTTTTTTAACTAATTTTTATTTAATGATACAATATAAAAAATAGATATTTGTAAAAATTAAGTCAATCAAATACTAAGATATATATTTGAGAATATGATAATTTTATAAAAAAAGTTGAAATAATTAATTTAAAATTAATAAAATATTGAAAGAAGGAAGTGGATGTTAAAATTTAAAACTTCAAAAAATTAATGATAATAATAATAAATTTCCAGCAATAGCCACGTATTTGAAGCTAATTTCGAATTTCAGTGCGCGGTCTTCCGTTTGTTTGAATTTGATAGATACATACTCATTCTGCTATTGTGTAGTCTCCTAACAACTACACAATTAGGGTGAGGAGCGCTCTTGTCTTTTGAAAATAAAAAAACTAAGAAAGAAAACCCTAAGTTCGAAGATGAAGAGCAAGAAGCCACTGCAGCAACTCAAGCTGACCGTACCAGCTCAAGAAACATCAATCGCTTCCTTCTTGTAAGAGTCAATTTCAACGTTCCTTTTCTTTTTGTTGTTGATGATAAATATAGTATTAATTTCGATATTTTTAAATTAAAAATATCAGGACGGCAAGTGGTACATTTCATGACGGAGATTTGCTATTAAATCAGAAAGGTTTGCGGCTTATCTCCGAAGAAAACATAAAGGAATCCCGTGTTGTAAGTTTGTAATTAATTGTTTACTCCACTTGATTTGATCTATCATTTAATCTTTTCTTATTTTTTTTAATTAATCATCTATTTGTGCAGCCTTTCGACAGCAAAGAAGTTGATTTTGATTTCTCATTGGAAGACCTTGAGACCATCAAAGTAATTGGTAAAGGGAGTGGAGGTGTTGTGCAACTGGTTCGCCATAAATGGGCTGGCTCACTATTTGCCTTGAAGGTCATTGTCCCCCAAACGATCTTTTTTTATTTTTATTTTTTTTACCTTTTCTCCACATTTGAAATCATGGGTGTTCAATTTTTTCATTTCACATAAATCTCTGTGTCTTCACAGCTCCTTTTTATTTTTTACTTAAAAAAGCAAATCAACGACAACTCTAATCTGTCTTCACAGGTGATCCAGATGAATATACAAGAAGATATTCGTAAACAAATTGTTCAGGAGCTGAAGATAAACCAAGCTTCACAGTGTTCACATGTTGTTATTTGCTACCACTCCTTCTATCACAATGGGGCCATTTCTCTTGTATTAGAATACATGGATCGTGGGTCGCTGGCAGATGTGATCAGACAAGTTAAAACAATCCTTGAACCTTATCTGGCTGTCGTTTGTAAGCAGGTTTGATTCTTCTTTCTTGGAATTTAGAGATTTGAGCACGAAATAAAAGTCCTTGCGCTTGTTTCATGTTCTCCTTTTCCCCTGGCTCAACATTTATGTATGCATTTCAGGTTTTGCAGGGTCTTGTTTACCTGCACCATGAGCGGCATGTCATACACAGAGACATTAAACCATCTAATCTGTTGGTAAACCAGAAGGGGGAAGTGAAGATAACTGATTTTGGTGTGAGTGCAATGCTAGCTAGCTCTATGGGCCAAAGGGATACTTTTGTTGGTACTTATAATTACATGTCGGTATGTATAGGTTTTAATTTTCTGTTGCTTCATATCACTAAGTTTCTTTTTTGGTAGTTATGTTGATCAGTATACTATCTTATTGTTATTTTCATTTAATCACCTGTATTGGTTTCTATATCTTTCATATTTTTTCTGCACACCACTGATTCGAGATGTAATTTGTATATAACTAGTCTTTGCTCTGCTTTTGTTGTTTGATAGCCTGAGAGAATCAGCGGGAGGGCCTATGACTATAGCAGTGATATTTGGAGTTTAGGTTTGGTAGTACTTGAGTGTGCAATTGGACATTTTCCTTACATGCAATCCGAAGATCAACAAGGCTGGCCAAGCTTTTACGAGCTTTTAGAAGCCATCGTGCACAGCCCACCGCCATCTGCCCCAGCAGATCAGTTCTCTCCTGAGTTCTGTTCATTTGTATCAGCCTGGTAACAGCTTGTATAAATTCATTTCACAGTTTAATAATCTATGAGCGCATGCCGTGACTCTGTCTTATATATTTTATCTATTGTTCCTTTTATGTGGCTTCTGGATTCTATCTGCTTCTATAATTCTGCTTTTGAAGTTCATTATTTTACATTGACTGTGGATGGCTCATGTGGTTGAATTAGTAGATATCACGGTTCCACTGGCGAAAATAGACCGTACCAATCGGCTTCACATATATAAGAACATTTAACATTTTCTTTTTCGTAAAATTTATTATTTGTAAATCTCGAAGTGCACTTACTGTTAATGTTCCTGATCGTGTCTTTTATGGTATTTGCAGTATACAAAAGGATCCTCAGGGAAGGTTGTCATCTTTGGACCTATTGGTTAGTAACTTAGTATATTGTTTCCTCTATTTGGAAATTCATGTTTTAGCACTTTTCACCAAAAAGGAAAGGAAGCAGAATCTTGATTGCTGTTCCTTTTATGCTTCCAGAGTCACCCTTTCATCAAAAAGTTCGAAGACAAAGACATTGATCTGGAAATTTTGGTTGGTAGCTTGGAACCTCCTGTGAATTATCCAAGATAGTTACTCTCTGAAGATATTTCTCGTGTAATGTCATGTTGTACCAAGTTATTCTGTCTTTTGAATATATTGAATGTTTTAATTCATGAATCAGCGAGCCACACCCAAAATTTCATAAGTTACCTATAGAAATTTACATTTATATACCTCTGTCTTGCATGTCGACGAGATCCTGCTGTTATTGGACATCAATTATTCTCTTACCGAAAGCCTGAGTTTACGGAAGACAATGCTGTGCCGAGGCTGGGTTTTTTTTTTTATATATATATATTCATATTTTTTTATTATATAAAAAATTTAGATATTTATAAATTATTTATCAGATTTTAAATATCTATATAAATATTTATTACTTAATAAAAATTAAAATAGTTAATATAATATTTGAAGTATGTATATGCATATTAATAATGATGAATAGTATATATCTACATGTGTTATATATATTAAATTTTTTTAAATGATTTACAAATATATTTACATAACAGACATATATTGACTTAAATTTGTGTTTGATAATATTTATACTATACTAATTATTAAAAAAACATCCATTTTTTCTTTGAATTAAATTATCATCATGAGTGAAAATGGTGCTCGATTATTAGTTTGTACGAATAATTGTTGGTTTGATGCCAATAATGCCAGCCGAGTGCGAATAAATGCCGGTTTGGTGCCAATAATGCCAGTCGAGTGCACGAATAACTTTCGGTATGATGCCAATAATGCCAGCCGTGACTGCTGCAAGTGCACAAATACACATTTTTTGACGCCCCAATTCCTTACAGATTTATGGAATTTGATCCTTGCTGATATGTGGAGTTGAATCATGTATCGCCGCTATTTTGATGAGCTTTTCGCCACATTTCATGTAGCTTCCAGCTCGTTTTCAAGCAAATATCGGGTCCATGTCCAACCGTATGAAAGTTCACTGAGAACCAAACCACATCCAGTTCAACAAAAAACGTATTTCTACAGACCGGGAAAAGGGTCGATAAGAAATGGCTGGAACTCCTGCAGCCATGGGAATTAGGATAAAAAAGGAAACCAATTGCATGTTCTTTTATCGTCATCTGAGCTTCATCTGCAGGTTCTGTTATTCTATAGCTGGTATCTGACAAACACAGGCAGTGTTCAAAGAAGACTGATCCAAACTTGCAAGATGAAAAGAGAACAAACCATACAACTAAGATGGATGAGTCTTGCATTCCTCTAAACAAGTTCTAAATCATACAAAACTAGGATGGCGGATAGCTCCTTGACAGATGCATTTTTTCTCAGGATATACACAAGCCAAAAAAAAAAAAAATTGCAAAACGAGGCCTCTTGCCTCACCACACGCCTCTTGCCTCACCACACGGTCCATTGTTTTCTGGTCGACTTCACTGCGCCTGCTTGATCCTGCTTCCATGTCCATTACTAATGTTCAAAAGATAAAAAATACACAACGCAGGTCATTAGAAGAAAACTAGAAATCCATGCACAGGCTTCATTCTGGGCGGAGGAGGAAGTTGAGGCAATGGCTGTTGTGTTACTTGCTGCTGTTTTGTTGCTCCTGAGTGATAAATTCAAAATATTTTGGCACGTTATAACAACAGGAGTGATGTTGAAATCAAAACGATGGTTGTCAAACTTACCCAGTGATCATATACATGCAATTATCATAGCCTGCAAAATAGACAGCCAGTTTTTCAGTGAGTGTTTCAAGGTTCATCCAGACTCTTGAGTAAAAGATGATAAAATAAACATCGAAGTCAGACATCCAACAAAGGCATAAAAGATGCAGAAATGTTTTACAATCAGGGGAAAATATCAACCCGTCAAACATAAATCACAGGAATGTAATTTACTAATAAGTTCTGCGAACCAAAGACAATGAGTTAAACGTAGAGGTTTACTGGGCTAACAAAAAATAAATAAGATAGCCATATTGGAGCACTGTGAAGAAGCTTTTTAATGCTCCTGCTAAATCAAATCCCGCAAAGGAAGGGTAATTTGGCAGTGCCAATTCATACTATTTCAAACTGAGAAACACTAGTACTTCCAAACAAACAGGGATAGAACTCCTGCACGTGAAACCAGAAAAACCAACTAAGGAGTGAGATTTGAACCAAAATGGAGAATGTTAGATACTTACTTGGATCCTTGTTGACTTTAACTCCTGTACCTCCAAAACTGCAAGCAACATCAGAAGCCCCATTTTGCTGGTAGTAACTGTTGAACGCATACGATGCATGGGAGACAAGAGTGTCCGGCTCAAAACATGGTTGACTAGGCTGAATAGCAGAGCAATCCACATTGCCAGAGCCACATGCCCAATCTAAGGCATTCTGCAAGTCAAGCTGGGAAGCATTATTTGAAGCAATGCACCAAGTTGTGCCATTAAAACTGGTCAAACTTTTGTTTGCAGGCACATCAAGGACACCTTTTCCAGAGAAATCCAGACTATATACACTTGTTTGATCTGGATAAAATAATCCCCAGTTCCTCTCAGATTCCATACCAGGCTTCCTGTTCTCATTGAACAATGAGAAAATATAAACATCTAGTTCCTCCCCAAGCTTTGCAGGAGTACCAGAGTTATTGATGACATGACGAATTAAATTGGTGTTGTAAATCTGGGCATTATCAGGGGTTGCAGCTTTCTCCTTTGATGACCCTTTGGATGGCCAGCCTGTCTCAGTGACCATTACTTTAATTGTTCTGAAATTCAGAGCCATCAGAGCAAAATAAATGGCATCAATCTGAGCATCAAACATGTTTGTATAAAGCAAACCCGTGTTTGGATCGATCACTTCTGAAGACGACTCAAATAGAGCATAATCCAAAGACACATTATTTGGGGAATCTCTATAAGCATAGTAAGGATAAATATCAATCATGAAAGGAGATTGGTTTTCAGCGAGGAATTCCAGCATGGGTTTCAGAAAAAATGCATGGCTGCTATTAAAAGCCCCTGCAGATGGTGGGAAAGAACGAGACAAAACCCCAAGAGAATGGGTGCTTGAAACTTTGATCTTTTTATGCAGACCAACTTTTTTTAGGGCCATGAGGACATTGTGCATGGCAGGTACAACTAGGGCAGAGGCATTACCAGGGCCTTCTGTTACTTCAGCACCAACAGTTATGT
The DNA here is from genome assembly GCA_015708895.1 of Populus ilicifolia. Classification (NCBI taxonomy): domain Eukaryota; kingdom Viridiplantae; phylum Streptophyta; class Magnoliopsida; order Malpighiales; family Salicaceae; genus Populus; species Populus ilicifolia. The sequence continues at coordinate 30,858 of SRLM01004062.1, forward strand.
ATGTGATCCTTGCAGCTGGGTAGTAAGGAAGGACACTGTTTTTCAACCATGTATCTACATTGGATTGGAATTGAGAGAATGGTAGTAGGTCGGAGTTTGTAATTCCAATCATAAGTTCAACTCCAGTGTTTGCAAAAGCCTTGAGAACCTGGATACTAGAGTCATAAATCCTCAAGTATTTAATTTTATGTTGTTGAACCAACTGAGCAACCTTATCAGGAGTTGGGAGGTCATCAGCATTTCTTCCATAGCAAACTCCAATTGTGCTTCCTCTGCACAAAACTGCAAAATAAAATGATTTTTTTTTTGTTTGTGGAGGTGTTTGAAATGAAAGTACAACCAGCAAGCTAGAACAGCAAAGCTGGAAAGTTCTCATACATGTAAATAAAAGCAAAATTGTCAGCAACAGTATTAAGTTATGGATATTTTCCTATAGCAAGTTCACAACTACTGAAATAATCAACCATACATCATTTATTGTAACTATCAATGGGAGCTTTAAGGAGTCAGTGCAGTTACTGAAACAGTCTCAAACACATTGCCAAATGCAAAGAATTGCTTGTGTTGATTTCATCTTGTAGGTGATTGGAAAAAAAAACGGAAGACAGGAAAATATGCTTATTACTTCATGGGGACATGCATCTAAATATGCTGAATGCTTTGGTTCACATCATTGCTAGAATGAATAATCCTGTAGGGGCTGCATATTTTTATTTCATACTCACCAAGATGAAATGAAACTAAATGCACTAAAGACACACTGTCCTCATATGTTATCTCCAACATCAATTCGGAAAATAATATAAGAATCAACTACTGTTTAAATAAAAATGGTGATGTAATATTATCACATATTGACATTCATCACAAACTTGTTAGTATCGGGAATCCTATCACTAGTTGTTTTCATCATAAATCTTTGATGTGATTCAGGTTCTTTGATGAACTTGATATAGACAAAGCCTCCATTATGACTAAAACTTGACTATATAATGCAGAACGAGTTGGAAGAGAATAGAAGGAAAGACAAATGAGAGATCAACAAGAGGAATCCACTTCTTAAACAAAAGAGCATTAGGATCCACCCCAAAATGCTCGAGAACAACATCATCGGTAAATTTAAAATTTTAATTCTCTATCCTCAATCACAAAAATTGTTCCTTAATATAGGTTATAATAAGGTAATACTGAATTTAATACTTTACAATGCTACATAAAATAGATAAGGGAATCTAAAAAACTCCATCTTGATACAGATGGACAAGAGGAAAAATCTTAAATAATAAATCTCCAAATGATTCTTCTTCTTCAATGCATGAAAATAAAGTACAACATCTGGTTAGCCACTATAGCTTTCTCTTAAATGCAGGTAGACTGGTGAAATAAATGTAAAGATATAAAGTGGCATCTCATTGTTACAACCAATTCTTCAGCAAGCTCCCTTTACTCTTGAATGGATAATATGCTACAAAGGTGAACCTACAAATATTTTGAAATTCTTCCATTATAACTTGGTCTATTTCACTTAAAAGGAAGTTAATTTGTAGAAAAGAACGAAGAACAGTAGCTTATTTGAGGAGTTGATCATTTTTAGTTTATGGAGAAATCATGTTTATACATAACACAAGAACCCCAAAGATGAGAGCCTTAACACACTAAAACATGGTCAGTCACATAACGATGAGCTAATTCATTTAGTCAATTACACATTCACATGGTTAGCTAATCTATCTCACGATATAAATAAATTGGATTGACTGTAATCATATCTAGTGCCTAATAGTAATGCATCAATAATACATTCACACTAAAATATTTAGTCTTCTAGGCTGAAAATGTTGCAAATACAGCTCCTGGTAATTAATAAACACTAGTTTTGATGGCATTACTTGAACAAACAGACACCAACCCAATTTTTCTTTTTTTGTTCTTTTTTAAATAAAAGCATATATATATATATATAAACCGTTTTCAGTAAGAAAAATGAACAAGTCCACATTACAAAAAAAAGAGACTTCATACACATTGGCTCTTCAAAACCAGAAAAGATAGAATTTTCAGAACAGACATTGAAAGGTAAGATTTTCAGTACAGACATTGAAAGGTAGGATTTTCAGTACAGACATTGAAAGAAACAGAGGGTAAAATGATTAGTACATAGAAATGAAGAAGAAGAAGAAGACATACCCAGAAGAGTAAGTAACAGTGATATTAAGAAGATAAGCTGCTCGACTCCTCTCGCCATTGCCCTGCAAGTGAACTTACTTTGTTTTCGTTTAGATAAAATGCTTTTAAGAGATTCTTTTGTTTTCTACTTTACTCTTTTTGTCAGTGATTGCAACGGTCATGGAACGCTACAGGAATCAAGAGACTCCCTATCTGAGATCGTGAACAGAGAGAGAGCAACTAAGCTTTAGTTGGCTTGGACGCTTTGGTCGAATTTCGTGTCGGACAGACAGTAGAGCTACAGGACCGGATTTCAGAAATATACTGTAAAATATAGCTAAGAAGTGCCTCGATTCCGCTAATTGGCATGTCTGTCCCCCACTATTTTTTTGATATTTTATTTTTAAAAAAATTAGAACAGTTTTTTAAGAGTTTTAGTAGAGTAAAACTATTTAAGAAAGATCCGATGAAATAAACTTTTTAAGTATAATAAAATAATTTTATATTTCAGAATAATATTATTTAATAAATATTAAAATTTTAAAATGTTACAAAATAAAACTCAAATTATTCAGTTCAACTAGTGCATTAGTTAATTTAATTATCTAACCTGGTTCTCATTTCCCCTAAAAATTAATTTTTTGTAATTTTTTAACATATATTTTATGAATCAAATATACTCATTTTTTATAACTTATAAACTGGAAAATTGACTCCAATTAAAATTTTAAAAATTATTATTTGTATAATAATTATTTTTTAATTTTTAATATCAATGATGTAGTAAGATTTGCAACAATAAATGATTTTAAACAGTTAAATGTGGATCTGTTATAATTAAATGAGAATCTATCCTAAATAGATTAGGTAGATAGCTTAACAAATATATTTATAGACTAGTAATATAGGTTTAGGTGTAAGAGAAAGTTTAGTTATGTTAATCTAGAATAACAGCTCAAATAACTATAATTTTTAATATAATAATTGAATTATGCTCAAATTCTAATAAGAGTTTTTATAAATTGTTGTCTATATAATAGTGATTACATTGCTATACAGATCATTGGATTTTTAATAATAAAAAATCTTGTTGGGATTTTTTGATTTTGATAGTTTTAAGATTTTTTTTAATTTTTAAAATACATTGATCGATTTTATTAATCATTATAAACTAGTTAACTAATTAGTCTAAGATTTAATTGAAATTGTGGTTATCAACTGCAAATCAATTAAATTCTTGTCATGCTTCCAATCATGATATTTAATTAATATCCCAATTTAAAATTGTATTATCCAAAAATATGCTATTTTGTCAAAACTTTTTGCTATTATTGTTAATTCACTAATTGTTTTGATTTTGTATGTTAATTGTTCAATTTATCCCTATTATTTTTTATTAATTTTGTTTTATAGTCCATTTGCCAGTAGGTTGAAACTACAGTTACTACTATAATTTTAAAAATATTTGATTAATTAATACTTTACAATTTTATATATATCCTTAAAAAAGTTATAATTAATTTTTTTAAACCACAATTATAAAAACTACTATAGTAATACATACACTAAATTTGAATAGTTGAATTATTATATTATAATTAATTAGATTATTTTAATATCTTTACTATTTAGTTGTCAAAACATTCATCATAGCTATAAACTTGAATTCACCTAATAAATTATTCAAGACCAGAATGATCCAGGCCCAAACCAGTCTAGTTTCAAAAAACCAAAAATAGTTGATCTAGTTAAAACTTAAATTAATTCATTGACCTGATCAACTTGAATATGAAGTGGTCAAAACCTAATGCTTAATTTATTGATTTTTTTCTTCAAAATAATGTTATTTTGTTTAGGTCAACCGTCTTGATTGGGATCTAGGTCTTACTGACACGACTAAAAGATTGATGTCTTCTTCTAAGTGCAGGAGTGTCGAAGTAATAAATAACCCGGCAAGACCGGGGTCAAACCACAGGGAGGTTGATTTTACAAATTATAAACAACAATTATAAACAACAACAATAGTAACAATAACAACAACAATAATAGTAGCAATAATAATACTAATAATACTAGTAGTAGTAATAGTAGTAGTAGTAGTAATAATAATAATAATAAAGAAAAATTGATGAGAACTTTGAGATGAAAAATTAAAGTAAGGATTAAACAACGATAACAAACAATGTCAAGGATAGATGATCTACTAATGATATGTCAAACAAGTATAGTATAAACTCTTATTATTCAATTGAAAACCACACACAAAAGAGGTTCCAATCAGATTATAGATTGTTAACATGATTACATTAGTCATGTTATTCAATTAATGCTAATACTTGTAAATTTCATCAAGCATTCATGATTATAACTTCTATTAACGACAAATCAAGTTCCTTTCATAGCTCAGGTGTCGGTTATACCATACAATATGGGCTATGAAAGTGCCAAGCATTTGTTGTACCAAGTGTTATAAAACATAAATCAAGATTAGTCATTTAACAAGCAAAGTATTAAAGAGTGAACAAAATAACAAATATAAAACATGTTAGTATCAAACATTAAAGTCCATATTAAGTTTATACTATACTTATTCTCACACCATTAGTGTTAACCTCTTCACCTTGACATAATAAACTTAGCTAGACATAATGAAAGAAAGAAAAATAGATAAACAAAATAAGAACATAAATAAGATAAGAGTTAACAAAGCAAAGGAAAAGAAATGAAAGGCATAAACTTGATATTAATGAAAGCAAAGTATAAGCAATACAAAAACTACAAAGAGAGAAAGCAAGAACATGATCTTGATCTGGACACCAAGATGCTTAAATGCATGGAAAATACCTCCTTTTATAGGCCAAAATTGGAAATTATTGATTTGATGACTAATTGATGAGTAGGTGACCAACTCTTGACTTGGTGACAGTCCTTATCTTCTCTTGTCTACCCAAAACGTCATTGATAACGTCAAAATTGGAGCAACTTGAAAACATAAAAGTTGTAGGAAATTGTCTCAGATTTCTTGTGTAAAACATTCAGCTCATTTAAACTTCTAGAACGCCAAATATGGCCAAAATACTGAACAGTGCTCGGGCTGGAAGACAGATTCAGGCTTCTTTGTTGTTGAAATAATTTGGACTAGAAAATGACCTTTTTAGATCTTGGGCTCCATATGAAAGTTGTAGGCATATGTCTTACCTTTCTATCCATATAAAGTAGACCTAAATCTGAGATCTATAGCTCCAGATATGACCCAATTATCAAATAGTATTCCGGTTTGGATTGCACCGACATGTCTTTTCTAAGTTTGGCCATCTCTTTATCCTTTCAATTCAGTTCTTAAATTCATCAATCAATACTGTTATTTATGTAATAGGTCTACATTTAAAATGAATATTTACCATAAATTAAAGGTATCTTATATTATTAGATATATTATTACAAAACATGCTTTAGTTAAGGAATTATTGATACTTCAAGTGCAAAATGATGATATAAAACCTTGATAAAAATACACTTTTAAGTATCAATCACTTACCTCCCAATAGATTACTCAAGACTTTGATGACCTAGAGTTTAGATCAGTCTAGTTTGAGAAAAAAATAGAAAAAAGAAAAAAAATATTAGTTGATCTAGTTAAAAACTCGAATTGATTCATTGGCTTGATCAACTTGGATATGAATCGGTTAAAACTCAACCCTTAACTTGTTGAATTTTTTTTTCAAAATAATATTGTTTTGTTTTTAATTTTTTTAGGTTGACCCTCTCGATTAGGACTTAGATCTTGCCTTGAATTGATCCTAAATCAGGTTTTACAACTATAACCTTAACATATGAAAATGATAAAAAAATTACATGCTCTCTAACATGATCAAAGAGTTGATGTCTTATCCTAAGTATATAAGTGTCAAAGTAATAAATAACCCGAGAAGACCGGGGTCGAACTACAAAGAGGTTAATTATCTAAATTTATAATAATAATAATAATAATAATAATAATAATAATAATAAAGAGTCAAAGAGAATTGTGAGATGTAATATTAATGTAAGGATAAAAACAAAGATAAAATAATTTTCAAGGTTAAAGGATCTACTAATAATATATAGAGATAAGTAAAATATAAACTCTTTATAAATTATCAACATGATAATATTAATCATCTTATTTATGTAACACCATACTTATAAATTATATCAGGTATTTATGATGCTAACTTACATTGTAACAAATTAAGTTCCTCTTATAACAACGATGTTGATTGAAGATTATGAAGGATCGAGCATTTTATAGAACACAAATCTAGATTAACTATTTAACAAGTAAGATGTAAAGGATTGATAAGATAAAAAGATATGATATGTTAATATCAAACTTTCTTAGATATGAATATTGAAGTCCATGTTAAGTTTATATTATACATATTCTAACACAATTAGTGAAACCTTTTCATATTGATATAATTAACTTAGCTAGACATTATGAAGAAGAAGAACATAAATAAACAACATAAGAACATAGTTAACTTAGTAAAGGAAATGAAAAAACATAAATAAGAAATTGCTATAATATAATATAAAATTTAAACACTACAAAAATACAAAGAAAGCAAGAATATGATCTTGATCTAAGAATCAAGATGCCTAAATGAATGGTAAATATCTTTTTTTATAAACTAAAATTCAAAAATATTCATTTGGTAATTGATTATTAATATAATGGCCAACTATTAATTTAGTGGACTTGTGATTAGTACTTAAAAGTGCATTTTTATCAAGGTTTTGTATCATCATTTTGCACTTTAAGTATCAATAACTCCTTATCTAAAGCATGTTTTATACTAATTGACACGACTAAAAGATTGATGTCTTTTCCTAAGTACAGGAGTGTTAAAGTAACAACTAACCCAACAAGACCGGGGTCGAACCACATGGAGTTTAATTGTATAAATTATAAATAACAATAATACAACAATAACAACAACAACAATAGTAGTAGTAGTAGTAGTAACAACAATAATAAAAAAAAAGAGAAGAAGAAAAAGATGATGAGAACTTTGAGATGAAATATTAATGTAAGGATTAAACAATGACAATAACAAATGTCAAGGTTAGAGGTTCCACTAATGGTATGTCAAACAAGTATAGTATAAACTCTTATTATTCAATTGGAAACCACACACAAAGGAGATTCCAATCAGATTATAGATTGTTAAAATGATTACATTAGTCATATTATTTGATTAATGCTAATACTTGTAAATCTCATCAAGCATTCATGATTATAACTTATATTAACAACAAATAAAGTTCCTTTCATAGCTCAGGTGTCGGTTATACCATACAGTATAAACTATGAAAGTGCCAAGCATTTATTATACTAATTGTTATACAATATAAATCAAGATTAGTCATTTAACAAGCAAAGTATTAAAGAGTGAACAAGATAACAAATACAAAACATATTAGTGTCAAACATTAGAGTCCATATTAAGTTTGCACCTTACTTATTCTTACACCATTAGTGTAACCTTTTCACCTTGACATAATAAACTTAACTAAACATAATGAAAGAAAGAAAAATAAATAAACAAAATAAGAACATAAATAAGATGAAAGTTAACTAAGTAAATGAAAGAAAATGAAAGGCATAAACTTGATATTAATGAAAGCAAAGCATAAACATTACAAAAAATACAAAGAGAGAAAGCAAGAGCATGATCTTGATCTGGAAACCAAGATGCCTAAATGCATGGCAAATGCCTCCTTTTATAGGCCAAAATTAGGAACTATTAATTTGATGACTAATTGATGAGTGGGTGACCAACTCTTGACTTGGTGACAATCCTTATCTTCTCTTGTCTGCCCAAAATGTCATTGATAACGTCAAAATTAAAGCCACTTGAAAACATGAAAGTTGTAGGAAATTGTCTCAGCTATCTTGTGTAAAAACTTCAGGTCATTTAAACTTCTACAACTCCATATATGGGCTAAACACTAAATAATACAAGAGTTTGTAAACCTGAATATTTCAATAAGTATTATGATAGACCTTATTAAGAATAGTTACTAAGATGCATCTCAAGAGTCATAAGAAGATCTTTTTTACTCTGCCATTATAGTAACAATAATTTTGCACATGTTTTATGAAATAGAAAATATAGTTAATTAATTTTGTTTTTGCTACTTGATTAGTACTCAAAAGTGCATTTTTATCATGGTTTTAT